>CAJVPM010001647.1:0-11517 GCA_910592325.1 Scutellospora calospora | reverse complement strand
TTTGTCGTGATTTTTTTTTTTTTTTTTGTTTTTTTTTTTATATAAAGTATTATTTGCAGTAACAAATTTAGTCGTGGTAATACATTTGGCACAAAATTTTAATTAACGCTTCTTTAGTCAATTCTTTGTCTGTTAATATTCTAAGTGTAATTAGTTTATCTTAATTCTTCATTAAATTTTCAAAGTTGAAAATTTATTAACTGACTAGTTAGCACCTGTGCTTATTCATCTCAAATACTCAATTTTAAAATAAATTTACGTACTAAATTTGATTGGTATTTTTTTTTAATTATTCGTAATTAATTATTAAACGGACGGTAGGTGTCTGCACATCTAAAAATTGTGCATGCCATATATCATTAGGGACAAGGTATACTATGTTTTACAAAATATCTATATCACTTTATATTACTTTAACTATGCGTGACGATGCATATCGAAGTTATTTAACTAATCCAATTTTGACGTGAACTGGTTAAATAATGAGTAAATAATAATAGTCAAAAGTCCAAATAATGATATTAACAACACTGGTCGCTATATTCTCCGGGTCTCAACCCAATTGTGAATTTATGGGCAGGCAATTGTTAGGAGACATGTAGAAGAAATCCATAGAATTTAAATTCGATATTATAAAGCCGACGCAAATTATAGTAATAATAATAATAGCGCTCAAAATTTTCGCATTAACACAGTGAAGTAAATAGAAACTAAAAATTCTGCTACAATCAGAACTTTTTTTTTTAAAAAAAAAAACGATTTCATCGCAATTATAAAGCTTTTGCTGATTTCTTATTATATTTGAATACATACTATTGTTGTAAACACGACGTTAATTTTAAAATTATATTAACAACGAATAATACGAAAACAAATAACATTATTTTTACATTTTATTTAAAACAAATAAACTTTTTTATTTACAAAAAAATAATTATTTAATTACAATATATCTATTTTTTATGGATACTTAGTTTCAGCTAAAAAAAATAGCTTACTCGTTCTAGTCACCACGTAGAGATGTATCCTATGACTAAGTAAATGTCTTGACAAAGGACTCGAAAACCCAAGTGAGCTGGGAATTTTATCGAACCTCAGTTATTCGAGCAAAAACTGATTGATAACCCCTGCTACTTGTCGATTTGACTTTGAAGTCCAGGTTGAAAAAACGTGACCGCTCGAAAGGAACACGGAAAAATAAGCAACAGTGTTGGTAGATGACCTTAAATGGCCTATATGACCTCTATGCCTGTCAAAGGTCATTTGGTCATAATGAATATTGATATGACTTATGACCTTTTTAATATAGAAAACTTTAATATGACCTATGACAAGTCATATGATTATATGACTAAGGTCATATTAAAAAAATGTTATTACTTAGATCATTTGCCAACACTGATTTACAAAGGACTCGCGATAAACTCAAGTAAGCTGGGAATTTTATTAAACCTCAGTTCTTCGAGCAAGAACTGATTAGATAACCCCTGCCGATTGTCAATTTTCGCTTTAAGGTTCATGATATAAAACGCAGACCCGCTCGAAAAAGATAAAAAAAAAGATTAAAGTCAATAACAAAAAATATTATATATTCTTAGAGACTGTTGGGGTCAGAAGCCCGAAGGCCTCTGGTTGGTGATATTCTCTAAAAATATACAATATTTGTAATTAACTGTAATCACGAACGGAGAGAGATATTTTTAGAGGAAGGATAGATGTAAAAATATTAAAATAAAAAAGACGAAGTGGAGATTAATGTGGAAAAAAGTGATCCTTATATATACCCAACGCGGTTGCGGTTTTAGGTACTATGCGCAACGTGAATATTACGTATTCTAAAACAGGAATCGGTGTAACGTGAATATTACGTTTTTTTTTACTTATTATGAGCAGTGAAACGCGGTGAATCTACGGACAGTTCTTAGGGACAGTGCTATGTGACTGACATTACCAATATACACCTACTCTAACCCTAACCCTAAATCTAATTCTGGTCATTGCACTGTCCCTAAGAACTGTCCGTAGATCGTCCGAGTGAAACGTGAATATGACATCAAGTTTTTATAATACGTGATCCAAAAAACAGAGTATAGCACTTCTTTGGCCCTAACTCTTATCCTAATGAGTAGCGATCCTGGTTGATTATTGTTCAGAGCGTTGCGCAGAATTTATGGTGAAGCAATAGTGTTCGTTTCGAATTATATTGAGTAGCAATTTTATTTTTATTAGTTATTTATTTCTATTGGATTGTTATGCAATTTTTAATGATTTATAATAGAAAATTTTTGATTCAAAATAGACAAAAATTTTTGAAGACATATTAACGTTAAGGTCTAGTGCAGTGTTGCCACTAAGGTTATCGGAAGATTACTGAAGCAAACTTTATAGTGCCACGGGAACTTTTACTATTACAAAACTCCACTAGATGGCCCAAAATTCGCGAAATCTGTCGTTTATCACTTGATTTCTTGTTGATAGTACGTATGTATTCTACTCTATGACCCTAGTCTAACTAAAAGTGAGTTTTTAGCAGTTTGATTGATCCGATTAAATTAAAGGCGGCTCCCTTTAAGTTATTTGAAAGTGAACGAGATATCGCTCAATAATTGCAATTAATTGAAGTGATTATTTCGATGAGTTGAAGTGCTCCTTGTACGATATGCTGAAAATTCATTGTTGGATTTTAAATTTTAGACAATTAAAGTAACTCTAAGAAAAAAAGATGCGTTTCCATATGTTTTTCGTCGAAATGATAATCTTGTTTAGTATTTGAATTCCCGACTAATTAAAATTTTGCTTCAGAGTTATTGAGTGAAACGTTGAGTAGAGATAGGGCCCGGTTTAAAATTTAACCTCCGAGTTACTCACCCGTTTAAAATATCGTTACTGGGTCACATCAAGTAACCCTGATCTGATTGACCCGGTTGACCCGGTTATTTATAGATGGCAACTACTAAGACCACGAATGCAAATGCGTTTTCTGCCTAATAAAGATCTTTTGCATTCCCAATTTTTATATTTGCTGGATCTGTAGACTATAAAAGTGGATTCTAAATCTACGATAAATATAAACTATAGATTATTTACTTATCTATTTCATTACTATACTTATTATTCTTGAAATAAGTAGAGATATATTCTAAGCTTCAAAACTATTCTTATACTATCTTTTAAGCATGTTAAAGCAAGTTTAAGTTAGTAAGTAATATTCTATTATTAGCTTTAGTTGTTTATTCAAATTCTTCTAGTCAAGATATAAAGTTTTAAGTACTATTATTATGAAAAGATTTAATTTTAAATAAAATCTTTTTAATATCTATATCTTGTATTATTATAGAATATAGGTACAAATATCAGATAGTTTAGAACAGAACATTCTAAATATGTTTATCATTATTTTTTTGTTCTAGATAATTAAAATTATAATAAAAATAGCTATATTAGCTAATTAGGTTATTTGATAAATTATATGATATAGAACAATTATTATTTTTTTTTTTTTTAACAGTTATACTTTATTATTTACAGTATTAGATAAAGAGTTATAGATAGTTAGTTTATAAACAAAGTAGTTTAATTTTGACAAGAACTTATAGTTTTCTTTTAGAATATCTAATTTTTAATAAAAAATACTACTTAACACTCTGTTTGCATATATGTTCAAACATAACCTATTATACTAAAAACCTTTTTAACATAAAGAAAAAAAATTTAAGAACTTTATCTGACTATTTAGAAAATTTATATTGATAAAAATATAATAAAATTATTACATATAGTAAAAAGTAAGATTACATATTATATATAATATTCAAAACTAAACTAAAAAAAAAAACTTATTAACAGTTAAAAATCTAACTAGCTAAAAAAAATAAAAAATAAAAAAATTTTTTTTTCTGCAATCATGTTAATACTTTATTTAATCAAAGTTTAATCTATAAACAAACTATTTCTATCTAGTATATATACTATCTAGTAATTATTTTTAAGTACTAACTTACTTAGTTACTACTATAGTATCTAAATATAATCTGCTATAGTAATTTTTAATTTCTTTATCTCTAGTCTTATATATATAAATATCTAGAAATACCTCAAAGAAAGGATACTATAGCTCATTATATTTGCTAATTATAACTAATAATTTTTTAAACCTACTGAAATTTTTTCTAATATACTATCTCTTGCTAATTTAAAATCTAAGCTAAAAACTTTCTAGCTCTTATCTATCTTTTTATCTACTTCTGAAAGATAATTTAGTTTAGTTAGCTTCTTTATTTGTTTAGTTTTTTTTTTTAATTTTATACTAGCTTTCTTATCTTTTGATAAAATTTTTTTATTTTTCTTTCAGTTATTTATTTTTGTATATCATTCAGTTTAGATATTTTTGTATATATGTTTAATTTAGAAGTTTTAGAATATATATCAAAAATTTGTAGTTGACTTTTTAGCTCTAATTACTTTTTTTATTCTTTTTGTATACTTTTATTTAGAATTTCTCATAGCTATTCAATGTTTTGTAATTATTTTTCTTCTTCAGTTGTCTTTATGATAATTTGTTTTAATTTTTAAAGATCTTACTTTTTATCTCTTCTTTTATTAACATGTATTTTTTTTCAGACTTCTTCACTTATCTTTGATAGTGTTTTTTATGCTTTTTTATAATAAATAATATATTCATTTATTTCTGATTTTCTGAAACATCTTTTGCATATATTGTTTTTATAAATATTAGGTTTCTAATATTTAATAAACTGACTATAGAAAATAGATTCTTTATATATTTGACTTTAAATATACAGAAATAATTTACTTTCATACTCATTCTTTGCTACTTATATTAGCTTTTTAATAAGTTTTTAAAAGCTTTTCAGTTCTAGTTTCTAAGACGATATTAATACTATTTATCTTTTTTCATTCTTAGTTAAGTTAATCTAACTTTATACATTGTTTGAACTATTTTTTTAATGAAGACTCTAAATAGAAAATCAAGTTTACAGTTTTTTTACTATAGTAAAAACTTAATATTTCTAATACTTATATTACTAATTTCTAGTACAAAACTTCTTTTAGTATCTTATTTTGCTAGCTGATTTGCTACATTATTATATAGATCTCTTGTATGAGCTTTAACTTTAATCAGTTCTAGCTGTATTTTTTTGCTTCTATATACCTTAACTATTACTTATAGGAGGCTATTGTTCTTTGTTTTTAACCAATATTTCATATTTTTATTTTTGAAGCTTTTTGATATTACTGCTATTATATATACATTATCTGTATAGATTTCTAGAATACACTTATTTGATGCTATTAAGATTACTACTAAGTATACTACTAACTCTGCTTAAATAGATAAAAACTATTTTCTATTTTACTTTTATAACTATATACTATTCTATTTTATTAATCTATCTGTACTATACTATATCTTATTAATTGCTATATATCTTTTCTTTGTAATAATCTATTAGTATAAACTACTATTTTTTTTTTCTATATTTCTTATAAGACTTTCTTTTAGCTCTGTTTATATATATTCTTCTTTAATTATCTAATTTATTAGCTCTATATTTTAGCTTTTTTCTATTTAAACTCTTTTGAAACCTATAAGTTCTTTGATCTTTGTATGTTTTGCTACTTTTTTTTTATCTATATTAAATAGCTAATCCTTGTTTACTAAAATATATAGTTTATTTTCTTTCTTTTTAATTAAACTTGAAATATCTTGTACTTCTTTTAATACTATATATTTCTTACTATTTTCTTTTCTTTATAGCTTACTTCTTCTATGTAGTTTTTATTTGTTAATCTTTATTTTCTTTATCTTTTTCTCATACTTCTATTTCTGCTATTTTTTCACTTTTTCTTATAATACATCTTATTTCTATTTTTCTTTTCATATCTGTTCTAACTATGATTCATTCTTTTTTTCTTTTATCTTTAGATATTTTTTGTTTTTCTTGTTCAATTTGTATACCTTTTTCTTTTTTAAACTTTTTTTAATATTTTTTGAGTATATGTTTTCAATTATTTCTTTTTCAAGTGATATAAACTATTTTGCTTTTTTTCTTATATATTTTTTCTCTTAATACTTTAAACTATCTCTATCTAATTATATATTCTTTTTTGAAATCAAGTAGTTAATTAAGATACTATATAGTTAATCTACTCACTTCAACTACACTTCTACTTTTGTTTGTTTTTTTAAGTATATTTTTAACAATTAGATTATCTCTTATATATGATCTTATAATATTCTAACTCTCTATATCTTGGTTTTTAAAAACTATAAATTCAAGTCTTATTGCAAATAGCAATATTTTAGCATTTAGATTGCTAATATTAGAACCTTTTCATTTATTATTTTTGATATTAGAATATATTTTGCTGAATTTTTATTTAATTGATATTGTTTTAGCTATATATTAGTAATATCTTCTAATAAGCTATTTGAGTTTATTTGTATAAATAGCTCTAATATATGATATTCTATATCTTTTGCTATAAACTTATAACTTCAAAGATTTCTTTATATAAAACTATTATATTCATATATATTATCAGTAATTTAGCTTTCTGTTTTAATAATTCTAAGAATAGTTAGTATATTGTATTATATCTATTTTTATTAATTAATATGTTTAATAATATATACTCTAATTTTAGTAATAGTACTATATTGTTTATATATACTATTTAGTTAACTGATAATTTTTTCATTCTAATAAAAATTAAAATAAAAAGAAAAAAAATAAAAATAAAAGAGATCTTGTAAAAAATTTAATTTAAATATAAATTTAGTTTAAGACTAAATAGTTAAAAATTATAAATACAAAATAAATTTATTTATAAATATCTCTAATATTTAATAGTTATTTGATTATTTTATCAAATATATAGTAGTTTATTATACTATAATAATATTATTCTTCTAGTCTATACTATAATATAATACTATATATTAGTTATACTAACTCTATATATCATATATTTATTATTATCATACTATACATTTACTTTTAAATTTATTAAAAATATATATACTAATCTTTAATAAAAAGTAAGCTTTAACTTTTACTTTTGTACAAAAAATATTCTAAGTTTGCTAAATAGCTAAGACTATCTCTAAAACTAGCTAAAGATTTAGAAATATAAATAAAGATATTTAAAATAAATTTAAAAAGTCTAAAGAGTATTAATATAGTTTAAACTAATTTAAACTAGAGTTTAAACTAAATTTTTTATTTTTTTTTTATTTTACAACAAGGGCTCGATACCAGTTAATTTTTATTAAGTTGTTTGTAGGTTTACATTAGTTAGTGAGAGTACAATTGGTCACACATACAATTTTTAATCATTGTCTATTTAAAGGTTTCACTCGAAGGTTACCTACCAATTACTATACCTAGTATCCTCTTACGGATACTCTATTTTAAACTCTCTAGCATCCCTGTCATCTCTAACGTTTAACCTAATTTTATTCTTAAACCTGCACAATCTTGTACTGCCTCATAGAGGACTACTCAGACTGGCTTTGTACCTCAGATTCCCTTATTAGGAGGGCCCTATCTTAAGGTACCCTTTTATCCTTGTCAGAAGGAGCCTGTAGAATATCTTAACTATACTGTGCTATATCCCAATTAAGCTAGCATATACCCTTATAGATGTTCGTACAAACCTAGTTCCTTCTGTGGCTCTTCACTAGATATAGTCCTCTGAGATTTCCGATATTTTATGAGGTAGATCCTCTCAATCTAGTTAGCTGCTAAGCCAAGTTAGTGTTGCTGCTAATGCAAGGCACCAGGTTACATTACACAGTGGACTTACTCATACCTATTGATCTCATATCTTCCATACTTAGATTTTTTACTGGATCAAGCGTTAATGAGATTGACTATCGAAATCCATATTATTTTACCTAATTTGAGATTTCTACTATACAGGTCTCCTGCTCATAGATCCTATTAAGATTTATTTGTACAATGTAACTTGAGCATTGCATCACACTTCCAATATCAGATTGATATTGGTGCAATATAATTTACAGGGTTACAACCTCTAGAAATGAACAGAGTTTACCGTAAGTTAGATACAAAGGTCTGAGTAATTATTCAAACTCGTCAACAGTGGGATTTGAACTCCAGATCTCTTATATGGCAGTCCGACAACCTAACCACTACACTAAGATCACCAGACCTTTAAACTAAATTTTAAATAGTTTAGTTTTATTTTTATTGAACTTTAACTAAACTAGATAGACTACTTAATATTTCTAGTAGATTACAAAATATTATTAAAAAACTTTAGCTAATTATAAAAATTTCTAATATATATATAGAAATTTTATATTATTAGAAAAATACTTTTTTTTTTAATGATATTTGGTGATATATTAGACCAATTTTGATGATTTAATTACCATTAGAATTATTTTGATTAGAAATATAAGAATAATTTTAAATCTGCTTAATAGATCTATTATCTATTTTTTATAAACTTTGTCTTTAATAGAAAATTTTAAATATTTTGATTAAATTTAATATAATATAGGCAACTCGAAAAGTTTTTATTTGTCAAATTTAATTAGCAATTTTTAAAAATTAAGAGAATAAAAAGTACTTTAAAATGTTTTAAAGTAGAGATATTAAAAAGTCTGTTTAGTCTAGTTCTATTGTAGTCTTTAAAAAGACCAGTCATTAACTAGTTAAAACTACTAGTTCATGACTAGTTCAACCTCTAGTTCAAAATAGTCAAACTATATCAGTTTAATATAAAATATGAGATTATAACTGTTACATATATATCAAAAATTTATTAAATTTATTTCAAAAAAAATAAAAATAACTAATCTATTCTATCTAAAATATCATAATTTTTTTAGTTAATTCAGAATCATACTATAATTTCAGACAAAGACTCACATGCTTCTTTTCATCATCTAAATAATTGCATAGTAGACTTAAAATATGTTTAGTAGTTAAAAATACTTGTTCATTTGGGACACTGGTTGCCTGAGCAACAAAATAATTATGGGCTATAGTAACAAGTGATATCTAATTAGAATCTAAAGATTTAGATTTCCAAAAGGATAGGATATCAATATTTTTATCCAGTATACTCAAATACTCATCTATTATATTAAAACTAGCTAACATTTTGTTGTAAGTTCATTTTAGCTAGAACTGAAAGTAATCATAAGCTGAAGTTAACTGGTTAGTTTCTTGTATATTTATATTATTACTAGTAATAGTATAATTTTGGTATATTGTACTAACTATTTAATGAATATTATTTTTTCAAAGCTAAAACTATATGTAGAATATTTAGATGATGAATCAAGTAATACTACTTCAGGAAAAGAGGATTGTAGTTTATTCTAATACTTATC
This sequence comes from Scutellospora calospora, assembly GCA_910592325.1. Taxonomy (NCBI): domain Eukaryota; kingdom Fungi; phylum Glomeromycota; class Glomeromycetes; order Diversisporales; family Gigasporaceae; genus Scutellospora; species Scutellospora calospora. Next base: position 2,126 of record CAJVPM010001647.1, on the reverse strand, counting down.
AAGCTTTTCTGAAATTTTACTTAAAATACGTGATTTTGTTAAATCTGGTGAATTTTTAGCTTAAGTAGGTTTTTCAAAAATAACAACAAATGCTATATGCATATCTCTAATTATTAGATAGCTTGATGAGAAAAGCATAAGGGTAGCTTTATACAAAGGTTCTAACAGTAATATTATAGTTTCAATATTATTCTAATTTTGCTCAGTTATATATAGAGGTTTAAGTTGTAGTTTTGTAAATACTAATATGTCTGTTATTTCTCTGATATTACATAATTTACTTAGTATAAGATATAAAGAATTCTATCTTGTATCACAATTAAGATCAGAAATCAAAAATAGTTTGCTTTTTATCTAAAAAAATTTTTTTAATACTTCTAAATATAATTGAAACTGACAAATATAGCTTGCAAATTCTCAAGCTTTTTTGGTTAATTCATCAATTTCAGAAATACCATTTACTATAGCAAGATTAAGTACATAGGTAGCATATTTTAATCTGCAAAAAGTTTTGTTTTTATAGTAGAATTCTAACAAATTAGCAAGATTTTCATTGCAGATATCTATGTTTCTAGTATTGTTAGCAGTTACTAATAGAATTTTTGTTCTTAAGTAAAACTCCTCAAGTAGTTTAAAAATTTTTTTAGCTAGAAAGATACCTGTATAACTTTTATGAAGGGAGATAAAATCAAAAAATATGTGCTGCAACTGCTATTTGTCATCAATTCAATATAAAGTTACTACAAGAAATACTTAGTTTGTACATAAAGACTATGTATCAGTTGTTATTAAAATTTTATGTTTAAATGTTCTAAAAAAATTATACAAATAAATTCATTTTTAGTCATATACCAGCTCAATATAAGTTGAAATCATTTGTCTAGCTAGAAGTTTATAGTGAGAGTCAAGTTCAGAAATAAATATTTGAAAGCTTTTAACTTCTATAACACAAAAGACTTGCTAGTTGCAAACAATCTATCAAACTAGAAGTCTATTTAATTTTTTTATTTTTTTTCATTCCCAATGCCATAATATTTTTTAATTTTGGTATCTGAAATTTCTAGATATTCAATTAGATAGTTGTTTTTAAAATATCTTTTGATAATACTTATTCCTGTTCTAATCTTATACTGATTATTATATAGATTTTAATAAATATATTGTTTATTTAAGGAATAGCTAAAATAATTCCAAAGTGAGTTTGTGCTTTTAGATTACTTTGAAACTCTTTCAGTATTAATTTTATTTTTGAAGTTATCAAGATTTTCATTGCTAGAATTATCAATATTTTCATTTATAAAGTTTTCACTTAGAAAGGTAAGTACATTATAAGTAAGTGTAGAATCCTTTAAAGGTTCAAAATCATTAAAAGAAGACATAGCATGATGCTACTAATAGGCTTTAGAATTTCAGGTATAATAAAAAATTTAATATTACTATATATAAGAAAAAAATTTAGCATTTGAACAAAACATATCATATTTATTGTTATTTTTGTTCGTATTGTAAAATTTTATCTAATTTACTATCACACTTTCTATGCTTTTGGTTATTATACATTTACGATCTTTTTTAGATTTATTATCACACTCCTTATTCTTTTTTTTTGAAATATTTTATTAGTTTACTTTTATAATAACAAAGATTTTTTTTTAAAATGTAAAGTTTTTTTTTTTTATAGTAATTGATAAGAAAAGATCAAAGGTAATTGTTATTAAATTAGAGTGATTGTGATTTTTTTTTATAGTAATTAATAAGAAAAGATCGAAGGTAATTATCATTAAATTAGGATAATTGTGATTTTTTTTTGGTTTAATTATTATTGTGATGTTATTTAATGAATTCAATGATTAATTATTATTAAATTAGGCAAAGATACTATATTTGAATATTCAATTTTATTATTATTTAGATTTTTATATATTTATTATTCTGTCTGGTGATCTAGTGTAGTGAATAGATTGTTAGACCGCCATATAAGAGGTCTAGAATTCAAATCTCTTATTGACAGAATTGAATAATTATCTAGATATCTATACCTAACTTATAGTAAACTCTGTCTGTTTCTGGAGTTGTAACCCTATAAATCATGTTGCACTAATATTGTTCAGACATTGGAAGTGTGA
>CAJVPM010001646.1:0-11518 GCA_910592325.1 Scutellospora calospora | reverse complement strand
TAACGGTGGAAGAATTTAAGTATTAACGGTGGAAGAATTTAAGTATTAACGGTGGAAGAATTTAAGTATTAACGGTGGAAGAATTTAAGTATTAACGGTGAAAGAATTTAGATATTAAAAGAGCGGTTGCACTACCTTTTATATAAATAATTATTCGGGAATCCTTTTCCAGTTAATATAAATTATTATACTACGTATGAACTGAAAATGAAAATGTCTATATCAGTGCACAAAATTTCCAGATGTCGCTTTTCCTCTGGCGGTGTTTATTTTAACCGGAACTTTGAAAACTCAGCCGGATAATACATATATCATATACGACTATCTAAAATAGGTCAGAAATTGTCATGACGAAACGGAAATCTCCAATAAATTGTGCTCTGGGGATCAGGGATACTTCTAATTATGTCATAATGCAGCCACAATGCAACTAAAATATTGTTAATGCTGTAATGATAGCCATAACCACTTACTACATCGGCAATTTTTACATTGTATCTGACTAAAATATAATATTGATTTAGGCTGTCAAAAGTATTGTCAATGGGATTATTAACGTTAACATCAATTACTGTTGACGTAAACAACGTGACTTCATTAGTAAAGTTATGAATATAGAATTTAGCCGATAACCGATAATCTACCGGTACTAAAATAATATGCATATATATATATCTGATAAGATAGTTCGACCGAAGATTCGGGATATGCAGCTGCAGATTTTAGTAATTTAAAATAGACTAACGATAATGCGGCTTATCGTTTTTAATTCAGAACGCTATCTTAGTCTAAAAAATATGACAGCATGATTAATCAAACTATCTTTTGTTGTAGATTACAAATTGCGGATGTTCTGTGATTTTCTAACGAGATTAAAAATAGAATTCGAATTATTTTTTCTAATTAATCTTAATTTTTATTTTTTTTATCTCTGTAATAACTTTTAATCTTAATTTTTATTTTTTTATCTCTGTAATAACTTTAAATGAATTTATAATTTAAATGTTGATTTATAAATTACAAATTAATTGTTTTATTTATCATTCTTTTAGTACTTTTTCTCGCGTGTACCAGCATTACAGAAGTTTAGCCTGTATTATTGCATCGAATACATTACGACATTTAAATGATGAAAATGATGAAAAAATCATAACACGTAAATTCATCATGTAATTCAAAGTTACAATTACATGAAATATTGATTTACCGAAACTTGCACAACTCTATGGAATCATTCTCAGCATTAATTTCAAACTAAATCTTAAAGCAGGCCAAAACCCACAGCACTGTAATTCAGTAACTTACCTAGGGTTCAGGTAACTAGTAATTTACCGATAATTTACTGATAATTTATCGATAAAATTACTACTGTATTTATACCTCTGAAAATACTGTAATCAATAATTTTCAAATTTAATTATATAGTCGTAGGGGAAAATCATTTCTTGTCGAACTCAATTACTATGAATCTTATATGTTTTAGTTCGTTAAATTACAAATATAAATGCCCAAAGTTTTGTTTTCCCTGGACAAATTCACATCTCAATCTAAATCCCAAGTCTTATGTGATTCCTTTTAACTTTCTTAACTTTTTATATATTAAAACTATTACTTTAATATTATTTAACTAGTTTTTTTAATTAATAATAATAAATAAATTATTATTATAAAAGCTTATGTTGAAAAAGATAAAATTAATCGTTAGTGTTTACTGTATACTCTTAAAAAAAAAAAAAAAAAAAAAAAAAAAAATAGTAAATAGACAACAATATTAAATTAATTAAAATTTATCTATATGAAAATTCCATAATTACTTTAATATACTATAATTATAAAATAAATTTACAGTTTTCAGAATATAATAATTATTCTTCATTGTCATTTTATGAGTTTGTAATATTATATATATTATATATCAATATGCCAAATAAATTTTTTAAAGTTCCATAAGTAAAATAGAAAAAATCACATTAATTACAATATATAACCATCCTAACAAATTATTTAATTCATTTGCAATACTAATTTTATCAATTTGTTTCTTATTAGTTTTTTCTTTAGAATTATTATTATTATTAAAATTTTGTTTAGTATCATTATTAATATCTTTATTCCAATTAGAAAAAATATCTTCACCATGAATATTATTATTTGAATCTGTTAAATTTTGTTCTGGAGGAGCTTCTGGAATTGGTAAAATAGTAATTGGTCCTATAACATCCCATATCATACCTGGAGGATTCATTGGAAATGTTAATTCAATATCAAGGAAAAATAAACTTGAATTTCGAATATTTGGAGATAATATTATTTGCACAGAGTAATTAAATGAAGAAATGGTGGTATTTGTTTCATGATAAAGATTCTATTATATAATAAATTTAGAATATATTAATAAGTAAAAAAATAAAAGTAAATAAATAAAATAAATTCTAACCTGTCGGTAATCCCATTTCCATTCTTCACCTTTAGTTAAATTTGAAAATAGAATGCCATTGACTTGATGTTGTGGTATGACACCATCAACCAAACATTCATTACCAAGTAATTTCCATGATACATCTATATTATCACCAGGTCTAAATATATCACCAGTATGAGGATTTGTGATTTTTATTTGACATGACGGTATAGGAGAAGGGGTTTCAGCCGGTGTTCTGTTAATCGTAAATGTTGTATCTTTAAGAGTAACAGTTACTTCACTTTTTAACGGTGGTGATGTAGTGGTCATACTGGCTACGTATGATGTTAATGTTGGTATAGGTGTTTGTCGAGGAGATTGTGCTATTGAAAATATTGTGAATAGAATATTTAATAAAAATATAAAGATATGTGGATTTTTTTGAAGTAAACCCATTTTAAAAGCTATTTCCGGTGAAAAATTATCAAAGAAAAAAAAAAAATAATGAATATAAATAAACCAAAATAACTTTTTCAGAAGACCAGGATTCATCATTTGATGATATGATCAAATCAATTAATGAAAGCGACCATTTTTATTTTGATATCAATTCAACTTATTAAATGTTGATTAAAGTTAACATGTATAATTTTTAGGCGAAACTGTTTTACAAAATGGCGAAAGACGAAACCTAAACCCAAAAAAGGCGAAACTGACAAAACTCTGGCGAAAGTCGAAACTGCGAAACCCTGTTGAAAAGGTGAAACCTCTAGCGCTACGGTTTGTAAACAAAAAAATTGTTCGACGATGTCGTGATGTGTGTATTATTGTGGTTGTTAAAGCTTGTGTTAGAAGTTATTTTATACATCCGGGTATACATGGGTGTCTAAAGTACGGATGATTCACGACAGACGGCATGGCGAAATTTTTTTGGTATTTTCGCCATGGTGTTTCAAAATGGTATGTGGCGAAATTTTTTTTTGATTGCCTATAATAATATCGGCTGTCAATAAAAATATAGACCCTATATTTTATATTAAATTTAAGGGAATACTACTCTCAAAATACGTTACAGTAAGGTGAACCTAAGTCACGTAAGCTAAATACATTTATTATACTAAAACTTTTTAAAAGATCGCTTTTTAAGAGTATGTGAAATTTTTTGGCTATTCTATAAAATTTAAAATCTTTTTAAATCTAATAATTAAAATTATTGATCAATTTTAATTCGTTCTTAAATTGATCAATTTTTATTGCGGCGTGACACTGAGATTTAAAAATTGCCTATCGCTATTACTGGTAATCATAAGTAATTGTATATATCGATATGGTTTAAAATCTTCAAAATTGTCGCTGATTTTTTGTTATTTGACATGACATCTTGAGCCTTAATTTATTCATTCTTTGATCAATTTTATTTATTCACCAATTTTAATTTTTTTGACCAATTTTACCAATTTTAATTTATTCTTAACTTTTGATCAATTTTAATTCGTTCTTAATAAATTTAATTCGTTCCTTAACGTTATAATAAAATTTTAGATTTCAATAACTTTGTAGAAGAAAAAAACCAATAGCGATTTGGAATCAGAATCTGAAGGCATGAATTCAATTATAATATTTAGAGATGTTATCGGCTCCGGCTCCAGCCGCGGCTTAATACCAGAGCCACTATCAAGCCAAGCCTTTAAAATCATGGCTTGAATCAGAGAAGTATGGCTTTCGGCTTTGGCTTTCAGCCATAGCCTGAGCCAAACTGATAAGCTTTAGCCATTATTTTGAAGCCAGCTTCAGACGTAGCCGATTTAAGTCCAGTAGCTTCAAATAGCTTAAGCCATAGTTAGCAGCGGCTCAGAAAATTAAGCCATGACTTAAACGGCTTGGCTAACTCAAGCCATGATATATGTATGGCTTGGCTGCACCATTGCTATTTATGCTATGGCTTTAGTGAGCCAAGCCGAGCCATTCCAGCCGATTACATCTCTAATAATATTGAAGAAATTATTAACACATCTATGAGTAAGAAAGTATAAATGTTTGGTTTTGGCTTTAAACATTATTTAGTATTATCTAGCTATTTTATTACAATCATATATTTAAATTATATATGTTTATAAATATCGTCTGTAAGTAAAATTTTATAATCAACTGTTAGTATACTAAAAGCTTGTGGTTAAAAAACTTTGCTAAAATATTTTTAATACTTAACGTTAATTATTAATAAGATTTTTTTATAATACTTAATACTTAATACTTAATTATTAATAAGATTTTTTTAGAATACTCAATACTTAATTATATAATAATATTTTTTTAATACTTAATTATTAATAAGATTTTTTTTTAATATATATAAATTACTTTTTATATTTAATACTTAATTATTAATAAGATTTTTTTAGAATACTTAATACTTAATTATATAATAATATTTTTTTAATACTTGATTATTAATAAGATTTTTTTTTAATATATATAAATTACTTTTTATATTTTCGCCATCCTAAAATGTTTTCGACATCTTAAAATATTTATGACACCCTAAAATATTTGACATCCTAAAATAATTTCGATTCTCTAAAATATTTACAGTTTAGACTGTCTAAAATAATTTTAACATTTAAATTTTCTTTTAACATTTAAATTTTCTCCAAGGGCAAAATAATTTAGACACTCATGTAAGTTATACCAACAAGTATAGCCATCCCTAGCAAAAAATTGTTCCAATATTTCATATCTGACGGTTTCTAAATTCGTAAAAGAAACTGTTATAAAATTTATAAAATTATATTAAACAATTAAAATAGTTTCAAAAATTTATAAAGGATATGTATTTGCAATTTAGTACGTAATTTAATGGATAAAATTATTTTTGTATATATAGACGTTATTTATTTGTACTATTCTGGACTGAGTGAAACTTTTTTTTTTTTTGTTTCTAATAAAATAGCATTAAACGAATTATTAAATTCAGCAGGCTTATTATCAATCATTATCATTATAAAATTTATTCTCGAATATTATATATAATTAGCTAGTCATCAAATTAATATTTGTACTATTTTTATGAGAGAATGACTCATAAAAGGTGCGGATTATCTTGGTGAACTATTTATATTTCGGAAAAGCTCTCCATTTAGCGTGATGAGAATAGCGTTTAACGATTTTTGATTAGAATTGAAAAAAAATAAATTATTAGAATTGAAAAAAATAAGTTATTAAAATGGATACAAATATCAAGATAGTTAAAAACTAACAGTCTTTTAACATACGTACTTACTAATCAGGGATAGTAATTTATATGATCTGCATAAAATTCGCTATAATAGTTATTTTATAGGTTAACTCTTACTTTCTCTTCTTTTTTTTGGTATTTAAATATTGTCATATCGATATAAAGTATTGTATAACCTTAATTCAATTAATACATGTAATAATTATCGTTTTTCCTAACTGCTTATCAAGTTGAGGAAGTGATTCCACCTCACTACTTTAACACATTCATTTTACTTTTTTTTGTCAAAATAATCATAATGATTCGCCCATTAGACATATTCATATTATTCTTTTTAACTTTCTTAACTTGTTCAAATGCTAAAACTATTACTGTAAAAGTTGCTGATATAGGGTTGGTTTTTAGCCCACAAAACATTTCTGCTAATAAAAATGACATCGTATGTATATATTTGTGGGTTTTCGTTTTCGTTTTGTCCGAAATTCTGTTAAAATATTTCTTTAAATTAGATCTCCTTTTCTTTTGTTAACGGGAAACATGATCTCGTACAAGGAGACTCTCCAGGTGTATGCGTAAATTCTACAACTGATAATTCACGTAAGTACCCCATTAATATAAATAACATTACTCACTCTAAATTTATCTGCTAACATTATAATAAAAAAAATTTTTAAAAAAATTATTAGTCTCTACGGGAATACGTTCTCAGGGTGAAAAGTACGATTTCACAATAACTCAGAGCAATGGTTCCATATACTTTTTCTGTGCTTACGGCCAACATTGCTCTGATGGAGAGTGGGGTGTAATAAACATAGGTTCCAGTGCTGGAAATAGCTCAGCTTCTATTAATGCTCCAAACTCATTTATTTTCTTTTTATTATTTACTATTACATTCTTCTTCGTCAAATTAATTGTTTAACATCTAATAATAATGTATCTAACTAATTGTTTTCATTATTGTACGGGTCTTATAATAACAACTCGTGTTTTTTTTTAGCTTAGTTATTGGCACGGGATTGTACGTCAGATATCGTACAATAACTATAAATTACATAAATATAATTTAGTTATAGACTTTCTGATCGTCAATTTTAAAGTTTAAAAATGCGTTTCGTTTCATATTTTCTTATATCATTGTTGACAATATCTACGTGCAAACCTCTTTTTTGGCCTTTGGCAATGTCTGGCCAAACAGGACAAAAGTTTATTCTTTGGTATTGAACCAATTAAATTATTTACTTTACTATGTAATAATATTTAGCAATTACATCCCGATAATTCCAACTTTTACCTATTGGTCACGATTTGACCTCTCCAAATAGCCAAGTATTAATGTTTATAACGAAAAATTGGCAACCAAATTCTCAGTTTCGACAGTTTCGATTATCGTTATATAATTATTTTATTAATTTTCAAATTATAATCTTTTTAAACATCTCTAAATATGTCCAGATTCACATGTTAAAATATGTTTTGGGACTTTGAATTTTTATTCTTTACAAATTTAATAAAAATAATATCATTTTTCATCTTAAATACCAACCATATTATTGAGTTTTCCTGAATACATAAAGTCGGAAGACATCCTGGTCGGTTGAGCCGGAATTTACTAATTTTGCTTGTTTTTTATTATAAAATCTGAACTCAAAAGTATTTGAATCTTGTGCACAGTGCAGTCTTAATTTATGTGAAAACTTGTGCACTATTATTTTTATAAACTGTTTTAAATTTAAATGTATACAAATTTAAAATATGTGCACTACTAATATTAAATCTATTTTATACTATGCTAGTCTATTTTGAGCTCTTAAGTAACACAGCTGTAGCCTCTACGCTTCTGTAAAGTAATAAAAAGATATAGCTCAAAATAAAAAGGAAAAACAGAAACCCAGATAACAATAAAGAAACCAAATAACAGGAGTTCTTAACCCTATGGAAAGCTGTATATATACATGGGTCAGGATGATTTACGGCATTACAGCATGCCGAAATTTTTTATATTTTCGGCTGACTACTTCAAAATGCTGATATGTCGTAATTATTTTCGGCAGCCGAAAATAATTACGTCAGCTGAAAGCAATTTCAGTTGCCGAAAAAATTGTCATAATTTATTATAGCTACAGTCGCACCTCCCCCCTCGGGACCATTTAAAAAAAGATGCATATACAGTACGTATGCAAAATATATAGAACTCTTATAACTTAGGACCAAACTATGCCATGCACTTAGAGAGGGTTTATATAAAGGGTGCGACTGATTTTCATAAATTCTAGGATAACTGATGAAAATTTTAGATCTGTGTTACTATAGTATAGGGTTGGCAAAAGCGCAGTAGTTTCACAATTTAATAATAATCAATTACAGCTGTTTTAATAATATTATAAGACACCTGAAAAAATTGCTCTTTCCTGAAATCCCTTCAATCAAGATCACCTAACTTTTCGAAAACCATGTCCCTGTTCTAAGAACTTTAAACCGGATACAACGACGTACTGACAATTTAGATGATTTTTAGAATGGGATCGAAAGAGATTTTGGGAATGAGCAATTTTTTCAGGTGTTCAGGATTTCTGAAAAAAGTTGGGTTAGAGAATTAGAAGTAAAATTTCTTTTCAAACATTTTTTATTAGCACTCTGGGATAGGTTTAGACTATATCTTAGTATTTTCCTTTTAAATAACCCCACCTGTAATATTGACCGATCGAATTTCATGATCAGGTGTAATGTAAAAATCGAAACGAAACTACTTTTTTACAAAAAAAAAAAAAAAAAAACAACAGCTCCAAGTTTTAATTAGCACCCTAATTAAACCTTGTGAAATTTTACTAATTGTTTAATCTAACCTTTCTAACCTTAACTAGAATGTGATTTTATTGGTTTAATTTTACACGCAACTTTTTGCTTTTTTTTTTATAATTATTATCATAAACATCTGTGGCATAGGGAAGATACAAAATTACGTTTCTGATGCATTTCAGTAACGAATATTATATTACTGTATTAGAATAGAATTTAGAAAATTTTGTCTGTTCGACGCGTTGTAAATCATATGATGGGCTCCTGACATCTAATGATGTGCATTATCTTGTACTAGTTAATAAAATAAATATCATTTTAAAGACATTTTATAATCATAATTCTAAAGCATTAAATATTTTTGGCAATTTTAATTTTATTTTGGCAAGCCCTAAATAGACATTTAAATTCCCGACTATAGATGTTAGACGAAACCTAGGAGGTTTCGTCAAAAAAATTTTGAAATGGTGAAACAGCGAAACTGACGAAACTGACGAAACTAACAAAAGGTGACGAAATTAGTGAAAGGTAATGAAACTAGTAAAAGTTGACAAAACTAAAAAAAAGTGACGAAACTACTAAAAAGTAATCAACTAATATAAGTTACAAAATTTATACGTATAAAATATTATTTTTTATAAAATATATATTTGGTAAAAAAAATTGTAGTTTTTAAATAAATTTTTTTATAAATATTTTAATATTATGTATTTTTATTTATTTAATAAAGGATAACGAATTTAATTTTTACAAAAGTAAAATTAGCTCTTTCGTGCATTTAAAAAGTTAAACAAATTTATTGTTTTTAAAGAAAGAAGCTTTTATATACAAAAAACAAATATTATACTAAAACTTAAAGCTAAGCCTATTCTCTTTTCTTTTTATACATTACTACTATCCTAGTTCAAATATTATATAGTCTTAATTATAGAGTTATAGATATATAAATGATAGGATATGGAAACCTAAAAATCATTTCATTTATTATCATTGTAGTGAATTCTATTTCTAGTAGAATTCACTACAATAATAATAAGTGAAATGATTTTCAGGTTTTTGCATACTTTTTACTCTGTACCAATTTAAATATTTGTAGCTTTATCTAATAATTAAGCTGTTTGAAGTTGATTCTTTGGTTAATATCTTCCTGAGAAATAAACAACTAATCAAAATGCTGAATAACTCTCACTATTTACATTGACTAACAAATTGTCTCATATTTGTTTATTCTATATGTTTATTTCATTTTATCCCTCCTTCCTCTTCCAAGAGTTTAAAAATGATATTAACTGAAAATTCAATTGCAAGTAGCCTTATTATTATTATATATAAAGTTTAATAGTTTAAATATTTTGAGACTAAATAAGGCTTCAAAAAAAAATAAATATTAAATTTGCATGACAATTTGAATATAACAACATATATATCATATAAAAAAAAAATGAAGTTTTTATTCACTAACTATAGCTCTATAAAAAATATAATAGCCAATATATTCTAAAAATATTTTAAATTTACTATTCTAGCAATATTCAGATAGTTATCCTATTTTTTTTTAAGTTTATATTCAGAAAATTTTCAGAATATCTTAGAAATCACCAGGTAATAACTATATAGTATTCCAGAAAATAAGTATTTTCTAGAATGATTATTAACAATAATATTCCTAAAATATCTCAAATATATATCTCTAAAAATCATAATAGAATTTGAATATACCATATCACTACTCAGATAATTTCATAGTCATTTTTGTATAAAAGAGGACCAAGAATTAGATTGTTTTATGATTATTTTATATATAAATCAGGAAGATTTTTTACTAGTAATCAGACAACTTAATGACTTTAACAAATACATTTTATCAGTACTAATAATCAGATTATTTTATATTCAATAATTACTTTTATATGTAATTTTGCATATAAATATTATTTATTTAGAATAAATACTGAAATTATGCATATTTCATATTAAATAAAGCAATTTTTACAAGACATAATTTTGTTGTTTTACCTATTTGCAATTCTTTGTTATGACCTGTTTCTTGATAACTGTTTTAGTATTTGCTCCAGATATTTTTCTTTCTCTATATATTAAATGAATATATAATTATCAATCAGATATAAAGGAAAGAAGAATATTATAAGATAAAAATAATTTAGTAAATTAAAAATTTCATGTTCATGAAATTTTTAATTTACTATATTGTTTTCACATCTGCTATAATATCTTTTTTATATAGTTCTAATTTTCTAATATATACTAGTTTTAGTTCTATTCTGTTCTACTAGAGATAATAGTAGATTAGAACTTGTTTCTGATAATTGGGTTGGAATCCTTGAAGAATTCATAATATGAGAGATAATAGTAGATAATTTAGGTATATCATTATTACTATTAAATTCAGAGTTATTAACTTCAATTACATTAGAACTTGCTATAGAGAGTCGAGTTAGAATTTAGGTTAGAATTCAAGTTAGAATTCAAGTTAGAAGTTGAGTTAGAGTTCGAGTTAGAATTTTTGAAGACTTTAAAGATCTCATTGTGTGAGGAGTAATGTTAGATAATTCAGATAAATTGTTATTACTATTAACTTCAGAATTGTTAACTTCAATTGCATTAGAACTTGTTATTAGTAGGTGAGTTAGAATTCAAGCTGAACTTCTTGATAACTTAAAGGATTTTATTATATAAGAGGTAATAATTGATAAAGTAAAATCATTTTCATCAGATGTGATTAATTAAGAATCATTTTTATTTAATACAATTGATTGAGAATCGATTTTATCATCAGTTTTGACTATATCAGAACTTGTTACTGATAATTAAACTAGAATTTTTTTTTTAATCTTGAAGTAGAAGAAATAATATTCTTGTATTTAGAAGGAAGTATGATCCCTTGAGCATAAGCTTCTTTTATTATGTTTTTGTATTCAGTCTTAACTACAAATTATTTTAATATTAATATATAATATTATTAAAATATGTATTATTTTTTTATTTTTATTTTTTTATTAATTGATAATATCAGTTAGGAAAAGAATTAGTATATTTATATATTAGGATAGTATATATGTGAAGCT
>CAJVPM010001645.1:0-11521 GCA_910592325.1 Scutellospora calospora | reverse complement strand
CTTGTGTAACAAAAACGAACAAAAATTAGAAAAAAATTAAAAATTTTAAATATCTTAAAATTTTATTATGTAAACTATTCTTGGGCTTCTAATTAAAAGTTTTCAGCTCTTAATTTTGCATATATATATGCCCTCTAACCCTAACCTTAATACTAGCTCGAACCCTAACCTTAACTAATCCGAATTTTAAATTTTTTTTAAATATTAACCTGCGATATCGCAACTTGCGATGTTTAACAAAATTCTAACTAAATAATAAAATATAGTACATATTATTTAATATTTTAAATATTATTTTATCAAAATAATAATCTATCTAGATTTCATTTTGATAGTTTTATTTGTAAGCTGATCTGAATAAAGTAATAGCATGACTGCTAAATTATAAAAAAAATCTATCTAGATTATTAAAAACAAATATCTATTACCTTCTTCTTAGATATTTCTGATGTATTTTGTTCTGATTTGATCTATAAATCGGTTTGCTTCCTTAATGTTGCACAGATTGTACTTTGTTCTATTGATATCGATATACTATTACTCTCAAGAGAAAAATTGGGATATAATTTTTATTATTGATCAAATAATAACAAAAAAATATCTTCAATTAATCACTCACAAAGTTAAATCTTATTCAAAAAATAACCTCCATAATCAAGCAGATCTACTAGCTAAATGAGGAATCTCTAAACCAATAATATCAATAGAAATTACAAAACTAAATCTTCCAATTTATTTCCAATAACAACAATACATTATTCCTTTTAAACTTCAAACTTTTATCAAAAATATAATAACTATTAAAGAAATCTACAACTTCTTTTAACTTAAATATCTTCAAAATCTCCTTCAACCTAAATAGTCAATTATTTTCTCTATAATAAACTCTCTAAAAGATAATTTATATAAATACTCACTCTATACTAAAATTATTACAAACAACCTCCCTACTATGCAAAATCTTTCTATTTGCTATCTCCATCTTTACTCAATATCTAATTATACAAGATGCCAAAATCTTGAAAATATACTATATCTCTTCTCTTGCCCTTCTACTTCTCATAATAACAAAGAAATATTAACAAATACTGTTCAAGATATATTTCTAAATCTCAAACTTAATTCAATACTTTTACAACAAATTCTAAATATTCTCTTAGTACCTTCATTATATTTATCAAATAATATTTTTTTACTTCTTTTTTATATTATTATTGGCTACTATCCACTAACCACTTTTGATTATCTTAAAGCTTCTTTACATAATCTTATAGAAATATTTCTTACAAAGCTCTAAAACCTCATACTTGATTGGTTTCATCAAAATATTTGAATTCAAAGAAATATCTATCAATATTAATTGGAAATAGCTCAAAATATAACACTAAAAGCTAAAAAAAAAAAACTCCTTTTTTAACTTTATCCTCAACAAATCTCCCTCAAATAACTCAACTACAATCTCTATCTGATATCTCTAACTTAACTAAAATTTGGTTCTTATATGAATATTCTTTTACTATAAGTATTTAATAATGCTAAAACTAATATCTTAAGGTTTCTTCTAACCTATCCTTAATCTAAATTTAATTTGAAACAATTAGTTTAGCTTTTTCAAGAAATAGAAGATGTAATGTTACATTGGGTATCTAAAATATAGCACAAATATTTTAGAAATCTTAACTATTATACATAGACTTAATTCTATAATTTCAATTAATAAAGTTTCTACTTTGGCATTATAAAAAAAAAAAAAAAAAGATTTAAACTCTAGACCTCTTGTATAGTAGTTTGACAATCTAATTACTATACTAATATTACTAGATCTTAATATAAGTAATCTATTTTTAAAAATTAAAAACTACTAATTATCTTTAAATAAAAACAAAATTATAATAAGAAGTTCAATTTTTTTCTAATTATCATCAAAAAGTATATATTGTTATAAATCTGATTCAGTATAAGAAACTGAATCTAAAATAATTTTTAGTATTAATATATAATTATATATATTTTAAGTAAAATTCTACTATATAAAAATATTAAGAATTAGTTTTAATAATTTTATATTATATAATTAATATATCATCTTTATACTTTTTCTATGTATTGTTACATGTAGTATAACCTTTTTAGTATATTACAAGTAATATAAGATATAGAAGAGAGACTTTTAATAGTATTAATACAAAATATTACTTTACAAAAGTAATTTATTAGAAAGATTATATATTTTTTTTCTTTAACAGTTATATCATAAACTTTATTAAGTTGTTAACTAAAGCTTTAGCCAAGTTACATAATTATATAATCTACTTAACTTACTAAGTTTGATATTACCTAGCTACTACTAGAGTACTCAAATATGATCTGTTATACTATCTAAAAGGTTAAAACAATTAGTCTAACTGTATTAAAGAAAACTCTACTAACTTGTTTCTCTCTCCTTAATTTCTTTTTTAATCACTTCTTCTACTAGTGCTATTATTTATTCTTTTTTTCTTCTTTTTTTCTTTTTTTCTTTCTGCAAGCAATGCTTTCTTTCTTTTATTTGCTTAAGTTCTTACTTTTAGTAATTTTTCTTCTGTCTTGTTTCTTTTTAGCTTTGTTGTAATTTCTTTACTTTTTTCCTAAAGAATTACTTTTTCACATCACCAGTTCTATATAATCTCTGCAAAGATTTTTTGGGTAATAAAAAAGATACTATCTATTCAAGTTCTTATAGTATCTTTTTTCTAAGCTAATAATTGAATATTTTCTGCTATTTTCTTTTCTTTAAGTCTAATTATTAGCTTCTTTCTTCTTTAGAATCAGTTGTTCTTATCCTTTGGAAAGATAATTGTTCAAATTTTTTACATAAAGTTAGAGATACTAGCTTCTTCAAATTGGATCTTGCTAACACCTTCTATTATTGATTTTTCGATTTTTTTATAAATCTTGTAATACCAAGCAACTTATCAAATAGTTAAGATCTTCTAGAATTTCTTCTTTGTATAGAACATAGTGATTACTTTTGTATAAAGATAGTTTCTTTTTCTTGAGCTCACTAAGTATTGAAAAACTATTTAGCAAGTATTTAATCTGTATAATAATATTTTTGTTGTCTTTTATTGACAAGCAATTTATTCTTCTCTGCTTTTTGATCTTCTGCTATAGCCTTTTTCAGTTATATTTTGAGCTTTCAGCTATGTTATCTTTTTTTTTGATATATCTACTCTGTATTATTGTATCTTTTTATTAGCTTGAATATGAATTGCTTAATTAAGCTCTCAATTCTATTTAATTTCTATACTATATCATAGCTAAAGTTTTTGCTTTAGACTATATCTAGATTTAGCAAGAAGCTTGATTTTTTACTTTCTTTTGCTAGTCGATTTGCTTCATTATTCTATTTGTTATCTGCATAGCTTTGAACTTTTTGAAGCTCTAGTTTGATACCTTTTTGCTTAAAAAGTAATGCAATTTTTTCTAGGATAATTCTATTACCTATTCTAATTCATTTGCTATATTGTTTAATTTTGCAAGCTTTAGTTATATTCTCTATAATTTATTCACTATCTATAAGAACTCTAACTATTATATCGTATTATGCTAATAATAAAACTACTCAAACTTCTATTAGCTCTGCTTTAGTTGATATCAGCTAGTTAACAACTTTCAAGTTTTCTATACTAACTAAACTATTTTCTATCTGATCTATTTTTACCTATCCTACTCCCATATCTCCTCTATCTTCTTCTTTGCTTAAAGATCTATTTGTATAAAATTTTATTTCTTTCTTTCTTCATAAAATAATCTCTTTTGCTTTTCTCTTAAGCATATTTGCTAACTCTATATTAAAGTTTTATTTATCTATTATTTCAAGTTTTTATTCCTCAACTACTCTTAGATCTTTAAAAAAACATTATCTTCTCCTAGCTTCCTAATAGTCACTATGTATAGTTATTAATCTTAGTAAAAACTCTACTACTTCTGTTTCTCTGTTCATACAGTTTTTTAGAATTACTTTTAGAACCTTTCTTTTAGATTGTCAGACTCTATATTCTTTGTATACTTTTTCTCTGTTGCTAATATAGCCTTCACATTTCTTAATTTCTTCCTGTTTCTCTATATTCTTCTTATTCTCCTAGTATTCTAGAAATATACTGTCTTTTTTTTTCTTTTGCACCTTTCCTATCTTTCTGATTTTGCTAAGACTATCTTTATAAACAACCTATTCATATCTTCTTTTGTCTAAAAAAATTTCTTCAAGTGAGTTTTGTATATATAAAGTATTTTCCATATCTGTCTTGAATTCATCTTTAACTTCTTTTTTTCTTTACATATAAGTACTTGTTCTTCAATTTCTTTGAACTATATAGCCTTTTTACCTTTCTTAGATTTTTTTCTAATATTTTTGAGTTGCTACTATTTTATTAAATGAGATTCTTTTAGATTTAAGATTTGCTTTAACAATAGTATATCAAGGTTACAAAGACTCTTAGCTACTCTAATAAAAGTTTTCTTTCTTATTAGATTTTTAATTAGTATTTCATTAGACTCATCTACTTATTCTTTTTTATTAGCTATTATCTCTAAATCTATTCTGAATAATTAGGCTAGCTAAATTGTTTTTGAGTAGTTTTCTCTCATCATCTCCTAGCTTTTCTGATTAAATACTATTTGTATAGCAAGTAATTTGCTGTCCCTGCTTTATTTTTACTTCTGTTATATTTTTGACCTCATAGTTTTTATTTAGTCTATTTATAAAACTTAGTATTTGTTTAGTTTTTAGTATATTCTATAGCATTTGTATATTAAGCATTCCACTATAAGACATTACAATGTTTGAAGCTGTTTTTGTAAAACCTATCTTGTTTTTAGCAATTATTATGTATAGTTGCTAGATCTTTTCATATTTATCTTTAGTCAAAAAGATGTTTTGCAATATATATTTCAACTTTGATATTAGTTAAGTATTGTTTATATATAATACTTAGCTCATAAAGACTATTTTCTTTCTAATTGTATTAGCAAAAAGTCTTACTATTTGCTTAGCTTTAGCTACTATCTGCTTATTCAGATTTCTAAAAATTTTACTACTTCTTTCTCTTTTGTTGCATAAACTTCTTGTCCTTCTACTACTATTTTGCATTAGTTTATATTATTCTTAGAATTTATTGCAATAAGCTTTAATTTAGAAGGATTAATCTGAATATTATTAATCTTGAAAAACTCTTCTGCAATTTGAACTGTCTCTTTAAGCTACTTCTTAGTACTTGCTATTTATATTATGTTATCTGCAAAAGCTACTATAGCTTGTTTTACTCTCTAAATCTTTTTTTTTTTTCTTTTAAGATTTTCTTTTTAAGAAACCTCTATTTTGTATTTGAGTGAAGTATTTTTCTTAATTCTTGTTAGCAAAAGATTATAAAAGATCCTCCAAATTAGAAGCAAAATTACTTCTTCTTGCTCTATTCCATCTCTTGCTATTATTGATTCAGTGAGATCTAATGCAATAATTATTCTAGTTTGTATTTTATCAAACAAATCTAGAATAAAGTTTTGTTCTATCATAGTAGCCTTATTCTTTGAAATACTAATTTTAGAGATTTTAGACTAACTAAGTCAAATGCTTTTTTCATATCTTATAATAATATTTAAAGCTCCTTATTTTTTTCTCTAGCTTCTTTTATTATTATACTTAAGATATAAATTAGGCTTTCTGTTGAACTTTCTATTAACTCTGCAAAGTTTGGCCCTTTAAGAATATTGTTTTTTCTTATTATTCTTTCTAATTTAGTTGTATAGACTTTAGTAATACACTTTTAGAATGTTTCTAAAAATGCTATCAATCTTATATTATTTAAATTAAATTACTAATTTACATTTTTAGATATGAGATATATCTGACCAATTTTCTATTTAAGTAGAATTTTATCTGTTTTTAAATATAAACTAGTAAAGTTTCTGAAAGCTACCTGTGTCTCTATACTAGTTTGCTTAATCAGAATATATCTAATACCTGATATACCTGATACTATATTTGTTTTAAGCTTTTGGAACATTGAATTCTACTCTTCTTCTGTTATTCTACTATTTAAGTCTTTATACTAGCTTTTCTTAATTCTTATTAGCAATGTATAAATCTTTTTTTAGCTTTTTGAGAGATTTTCTTGCTGAAAACTTTTTTCTTTAAACAGTCTTTGAAAATAGTTAGCTATTCTTTTAAGAACTTTCTTTGGTTCATTAAAGAGTTTTTTAATCTTTCCCTTATCTATAAGTAGTTTATTAATTACAACTTTTTTGAAAGACTTTTCTAATAGACTATTAATTATTCTTTTTTGATTATCTCTAATTATTTCACATCTTTAGTCTATATACTCATTTATTTCTAATCTGCTAGCTATAATATTTTTTACTACTAATCTGCTTTTAATATTAACTACTATTTAAAAAGCTCTTCTTGTAATTGCTCACTTCACAAAGTCTCTAGTATTACTATACTTGACTCTGTTTTCTTATTTATTTCCTCTATTTTTCACTCAATTTCTAGTTAATCATTTTCTATTCTTCTTGTTCCTATTTTTTTTTTGTACTTTTTAACAAATTTTCTTATTATATTTATTGTATTTAGTAATTCTGAGTGAATCTTTTTTAGAGCTTTGTTGTAGCCTGAGTTTAGTATCTTTTTGTGAAGAATTTTATTTTCTGCTACTTGCTTAATACTATTACTTATAATATTTTACTCTTTATTCAGATCTATACTATTTATAGATCTTTCATTACTTTCTTCAGTTTGTTCTTCTATCTATAGTTTTTGGTTTAATTTTTTCTTGACTAGATAATATAACTTGTTTTTGTAATCATTTCAATTTTCTTTTGTTACTTTATCATATAAGAAAATTATTCTTTTAATCTCCTTTCTTTTAGTCTATATTAAACTGTTTTTGAAGTCTAGATAATCTAGTAGTACTTTTACTTCTACTAGTCTATAGTCACTACTTATTTCTAAAGTCATTTCTTTAATTATAGCTTTTTTAAGACTAAAAATTAGACTTTCTGAGATCTAGATTTGGTTAATTCTTGTACTGTCTTTTCTGTTACTTCATGGGAATTCTTTTTTATTCAGATATAATTCTCTAAATATATTAACAAAATTCTGTTTTGCTATTTAGCTATGTAATAGTAGTTTTTTGTAATTACTATTTGTTCTACTACTTCTATCTATACTTGGCTACATGATATAATTAAAGTCACCTATTATAATAATATGCATATTTGGTCTTTTCTGAGCTATTTCTTTTATTATTATTTTCTGCACTTCTTTTCTTTTTAGTTAACTATTTGGTGCTATATATATAATGAAAACTACTAGTTCTAATTGCTTGAAGAAAAAATACACCTTTAGCAAATAGCTACTATATTTTCTAATCTGTTTTATCTCTTAGATTGTCAGGCAAGCAAATTTGCTTGCAAACTTTTTATAATTAATTTTTACAAAAATAGTAATACTAAATTAAGTTAGATTTACAAATTAAATAAAATAACAGGTTTTTAACTTTGTATAACTTAATAAATATGCAATTGTCGAGCAGGCAAATTTGCCTGCGAACTTTAAAGAAAATTCTATTTATTATAACTAATCAAAATTAAGAAAATCATATAATTATAATCAAAATCAATTTTAAACGATAATTAAAAATTTTAGATTAATATAACTTTGTCTAATATGTTAGAGTTTTTGCAACTTAATGATTAGTTTCATATTTGTTATTTTACTTGTAATCAAGATATAGAAGATATTGAGGATAATATTATTAAATATCCAATAGTAATTATTGAAAATAATTTACAATTTGAAAATAATGATGAAGATACTAAAAAAATAACTGATAAAATATATAAAAAATCTGAAGATTTTTTACTATTTCAACATCAATATTCTTTGCATAAAGCTTTACCTATACTTCTTGATGAATTTACTTTAACTAAAAAATCTGTGCCATATTCAATTTTTAGTCTATTCTTTTCACAAAATCAATTACAAACTATTGTAACAAGTACTAATATATATGCAGCTATTTATAATACAAAGCAAGGAACTAATCAAGTAGATGAAGGCTGAAATTAGACTTATTTAACTATTAATGAATTAAAAATATAGTTAGCACTTGTAATATATATGGGAGTATTTAAACTTCCAGCTATTAAAGATTATTGGAAAAAAGATAGTTATTATCCATCACATAATATTGTTAAAACTATGTCATTATTTCGGTTTCAACAGGTAAGTAATAAAAATATTTTTATTTATTTATATATTTTTTTTTAAATAATCAATTTAAAATTTTTAGATTAAATACTTTTTACATATTTCGGATTGTACAAAACTATCATCTAATTGGTTTGCAAAAGTAGAACCACTTGTATCGTATATAAAAAATATATCAAAAAAACTTTATTTGCCAGCATCAAATATTTCTATAGATGAAATGATTGCAAGATTTTCAGAATGCAGCGCACATACATTTCATATAAAAAACAATCTAACACCTGAAGGATATAAGATTTTATCTTTATATGAATCAGGTTATATATATACTTTTATGTTTTTATCCTGTATTATACCATCTAATATAGATTTAATTCCAAACATTAACAAAACTAGCTCTAAAGTCTATAATTTAGTTAAACAATTACTACCAAATCATGCTTTTAATATTTACATAGATAACTTTTTTTCAAGTATAAATCTATTTCAATTTCTTTATGAAAAAGGGTTTGAAGCTTGTGGAGCTGTAAAAACAAATTCTGCAAAGTTTCCTATAATTCTAAAAAAAGAAAAAAAATAAAAAAATTTAGAATGAAATCACTTAATAGGTGTAGTCATAGAAGATATATTAGCTTTTTTATGAACAGACAATAGATCTGTAACTATGTTAACAACAATACATACAATTGATAGTCAAAAGAAGTAAAAGAGGGAGTAGTAGCAAGTTAGTTTTTAAGTTAGTCATAATAGGCTGTAGCATCCTTCCTATTATCTATATGTAATTTATACACTTTATAAATTATATTAGTATAGAACAAAGATTACTATAGCAGATCACATATAGGTATCCTCAGGATAACCAGATGAGTTAAAGCTTAAAAAATTAGATATTAGATAGTATATAGCTAATTAATACTGTTTTCATTTAGAAAACAAATCTAAATAAAGTCATGGCATAACTGCTGAATTTTAAAAAAAAATTATTACAACAAGGCTTTGATGCTAGTTAATTTTTATTAGATTATTTGTAGATTTATATTAGTTAATAAGAGTACAATTAGTTATTTATACAACTTTAATTATTATCTATTTAAAGATTCTATCTAAAGGTTATTTACTAATTGCTATATCTAGTATCTATTTGTAGCTACTCTATTTTAAATTTTTTAGCATCACTATTATCTCTAACATCAACCTAATGTTATATTTTTATACTACTTCATTGAGAACTACTCAGACTAGCTTGCATCTCAGTTTCTTCTATTAGATAGAGTCTTATCTTAAAGTATTCTATTAGTCTTATTCAAGAAGAGCTTATAGAATATCTTAACTATATTAGGCTATATTGTAATTAAACTAGTATATACTCTTATAGATATTTGTATGAACCTAGTTCCTACTATAACTCTTTACTAGATTAGTCTTCTATATTTCTAAATATTTCATAAGACAGATTCTTCTAAATTTAGTTAGTTATTAAGCTAAATTAGTATTAGTATTTCTTTATATAACAGACTTACTCATATCTGCTTAATCTGTATCTTTTATATACAAACTTCTTTTCTAGATTAAGCATTAACTAGTATAATCATTAAAATCTATACTACTTTATTTAATTCAAGATTACTACTATATAGTCTCTGCTTATAAATTCTATTAAATTTTATTTATACTATAATAATATTTTTAATATTATTATATTTTATTATTTAGTTATATTTATTATTATATTTTATATTTTATTATTTATTTATAGTTATTAATTATATAGTCTTATAGTAGTTAGTATATATTTTTGGTCCAGAACAGTAATAGCGAACCAAAGAGCGTTCAGTTCTTTTTGGACCTCTAATAAGAATTGTAGAGAAGGTTACTGGCTTCATGATGATATATGTTTCATTACAAATCATTATATAAGTTATTGAGTAATCGCTATTTTTAGTTTTATAATGCCAAGAGATATATCATATTACTTTCTAACTTGTGTAATGCATATGGTCAGAAAATCCGATGCAGACCATACTATATGGCATACCATATAGTTTTAGCACATGTTCTACCTCATAGCATCTCTTAGAAACTTCTACAATACATAGTATCTTTCTAAAAATAGTGTTATGAAAAGATATATAAAGGGTTACTTTTTGCTCTTCTAAAAAAACAAGTTCTATACAAGTTCTATTTTATTATCTTATCTACTATATAATATATATTAAAACATTTAATAAAATATTTTTAGGTCTGGCAATCTTAGTGTAGTGGTTAGGTTGTCAGACTGCCATGCAAGAGGTCTAGAGTTCAAATCCCACTGTATACAGAATAGAATAATTACCTAGACATCTGTATCCAACTTACAGAAAAACTCTGCTCGTTTCTAGAGTTATAACCCTGTAAATCATATTGCACCAATGCCAATTGGGATATTAGAAGTGTGACAGAGTGTTCGGCGAGGCATAATGTTATACAAATAAATCTTAATAGAATCTATGGACAGGGGACCTGCATGGTAAAAATCTTGAGTTAGATGTGTAGTACGGATTTCAACGGTCATACCAGTTTACATCTGATCTAGTGAAAGAAATTTGTGGCTGAAAGATACGACCGAACAGGTGCGAGTAAGTCTATTACACAAAGTTATATGGCAATACCAACTTGCCTTGGCAGCTAGCTAAATTGGAAGGATCTGTCTCATGAAATATCTGAAAACATAGAGGACTAATCTAGTGGAAGGTCACAGTAAGAACTGGGTTTGTACAAATATCAAATAAGGGTATTTATCCTCTACTCAGAATTGATGAAATTTTGAATACTCTTAAAGGAGCTAAATGGTTTTCTACTCTTGATTTAGCCAGTGGATATTAGCAAATTGAAATGAAGCCTGAGAATCGTGAAAAAACTGCTTTTATTACAAAATTTGAACTTTATGAATTTAATATAATGCCTTTTGGATTGACTAATGCTCCTGCTACTTTCTAATGAGTAATGGATAAACTCTTTGCTAACCTAAAGAAAAAATATATTTTGGTATACTTGGATGATATTACTATCTACTCTCTAACATTAGAACAACATCTTGAACATATTTCTGAAGTTTTTTCTCACTTAAAACAAGCTGGCCTTAAACTTGAAAAGGATAAATGTCATTTTGGAAAACAAAAACTTGCTTTTTTAGGATATATAATTGAAGAAAATAGAATTACACCTGATCCTGCTAAGGTTGAAAAAGTCAAAAATTTTCCTATACCAAGAAATCTTACTGAACTTAGAGGA
>CAJVPM010001644.1:0-11525 GCA_910592325.1 Scutellospora calospora | reverse complement strand
CTCACTGATAGTGAGCAAGCAATAGAGAGTATATCTAAAGCTTGCGAAACTGAGCAATATAGCAAGTAGATCAGAATGGATAACAGAATAATTCTAGAAAAAATTGCATCACTTGTTAGGCAGAAAGGTATCGAGTTAAAGCTCAAGAAAGTTAGGGGTCATGCAGATAACAAATGGAATAATGAAGTGGACTGACTAGCAAAGGAAGGCAGAAGGTCATATATAAAAAGTGAAAACTTTAGCTATGATATTGCATAGAAATCAAATAGAATTGAGAGCTCAGTTAAACACTTTATAACCAAGCTAACAAAAAGATATAATGATATAAAGTAGACATATCAAAAGAAAGATGAGCTTGTGGAAGTGTCAAAGTATAATTGAAAAAGGCTATAGCAGAGAATCAAGAAACAAAGAAGAGTTAACTGCCTCTTGATAAAAGATAGCAAGCATCTTATCATACAGATCAAATGTTTGATGAATAGCCTCCCAACACTTAGCGAATTGAAGAAATGAAAACTAGATCTTTATAAAAGTAACTGCTGCATTCTATATAAAAAAGGAATATCTGAAGACTTTGACTACCTCTTTAGATGTTCAGCTCTATAAGACTCTTAGGAATAAATTGAAGAGGCAGTAGTAGAAGGTATTAGCAAGCTCGGACCTGAAGGAAACCAATGTCCAAACCTGCTACCAAAGATCAGAGAAATTATCTTTCCAAAAAATAAAGAAAGTCGATACCAAAGAATGAAAGAGCTAGTTATCAGATTCGAAGAAAAGAAAATAGTAGAAGACTTGGGAGTACTAGTACAGGAAAAAAGTGTTATGAGAACTTGGTTAGATAGCATTTTCTTTATAACCCAAAGGAGCTTTGCAGAAGTTATATGGAATTGGTATTGCGAAAAAGTAGTTTTTTGGGAAAAAGAGAAAGGAATTACAACGAAGCTTAAAAGGAACAAAACCAAAGAGTCAATTCCTAAAGTGAGAACCCGAGCAGATGAAGAAAGGAAAAGAATACTCATAGAGAAAAGAAAGGAAAAGGGAAGGAAAAAAAGGTGGATAACAGATTTAGTAGAGAATACAGTTAAAAAGGGAATTAAAGAAGGTGACGTAGGATGGTAGAGTTTTCTTTGATTTAGTTAGACAAAATTGTTCTAGCCATTTGGCTAGTGCGACAGGTCACACCTGAGCACTCTAGAAGCAGCTGGGTGATGTCAGACTTAGGAAATTAAGTAGATTTTGTAAATCATATGTAACTTGGTTACGGCCGTAGTTAACAACTTAATAAAGTTCATGATGTGACTGTCAAAGAAAAAAAAAAAATTCATCATATTCTATAGTATCACCCATATATTCTCGTAAGTAATATCCACAAGTTGGCGCAATATCTTCATCTTCATATCTAATAAATTCTAAAGTAATTAACTCAATAACTATATTTAATTGCATATATATATCTGATAATGAAACATAATCTGATTGAAATATTTTTATAAGTTTACTAATTATTGAAAGAATATCAGCAAGGTATTTTGTTGCTAATATAAATTCCGAATCAATATCATTATATAAAGTATTAGCTCGTTGTCTAGTTTTTATACAAGAATCATTAAGAGCTTCATTATAAAGAGCATCTTTTATAGAAAAGATTATTTGATGCAAATTAGAAACTGCATTAGAAAGTGATAACTATCGAGTACTAATAACACGTAATATAGCTAATTGAGGATCCTTATTATCTAATGATTGAAATAATTTAAGATGCTGCCATTTTTGATGTGATGCTGAAAAAAAGTTATAAATTTCCTTTAATATAACTTCATAATTCTTAAAATATAGAACTTAATCAGCTGAATCTTTGCCAACTAAGTTCAATCTATGAGCAATACAATGACAATTTGTCATAAATGGATTAATTTCTTTTAGTCGTGTAGCTACACCAGTTCTATTTCCTATATATATAAATCGTTAAAATTAAACTATAATAAAAATAAATATACGTAAATAACTAATAGATATTTATATATACCAATCATAACACTAGCACCATCACTACCAAAATGCATTAATTTTTGTGTATCAAGCATTTTAGCAATAAAAAAATTTTGCAAATTATTTACTATAGCTTCTGCATTTGTTTCATCTAATTCAATTAATCTTAGATACCGAAGTACTGGCATATTTTCAACAATATGCTTACTAACTATAGCATATGTTTTTTCATGTGTAATCGTATTACTCTCATTAATTAATATACTCCAAGATGGAGATCTTTGAACTTCTGCTAAAATATTTTCTTCAATTACTGTCGCAATAGCATGTAAAAAATTAGCTCCAGCTTTTGAATTATCATATGTTGCATAATTTGATAATTGATTAAATTCAGACATAGTATCTAAAGAAGCTTTTTTAGGACCAAAGATAGGAGGTGCAACTATAATTGGAAGTTTGTTATATACTAACTCAGTTTTATTTTGAGCTTGTAAATTTGTTAATTCAATTAAATCGGGATATACTTCAATTGCAAGATGCTTTTTTGCACATAAATATACACAATGCATTTTAGCAATAATATCCAATTTATTAACTTCTATTTGTACTATAAAACTACTCATTATGTCTAACTGAGCAGATTGACATCTTGTATATTTTTCTATAGCTTTTTGGTGTTCCTTAATTCCAATATGCTTATCTAAATAATCTTTTTTAAATTTTTTTGTACCAACAACAAAAATGCTAGTAGAATGCCGATTGTATTCAGTGCACCAAATACAATATAATTCAGGCATGTCTTGATTATCAAGTCGATGATCAACTCACGGATACTCTTTAATCCATCTTGGATCCCAATCTGACTGTGCATGTGTTTTATCATAACTTTTTTCTTTAGATGATTGTTTTATAAAACCTTGATTATCATTTAAATTTAGTTCAGAGGACTCAGTTGGATAAAAATATTTATCAAGTGTATTCGAAAAATTGCTCATTGTTTAATATTGATACAAAATAAATCTTTAGCAAAAAAAAATAAACTGTATGTATACTCTTTATATATTATCATTATCTTAATTATTAAAAATAATTGTACTTCGCTTCATTAAATTAATAATATAAATAAAGAAATTGATTAAAGCCAGATAATATAAAATACTATCTAGCCTTATCTTTAAACTGGTTTGTAATTAAGTATCATATAAATTATTATATTTTAATTTACAATTGCAAAATCTATAATTATTATTAAAATCAGGAATTTATATGTGTAAACTCTAAGATTATTTGTATGATTTAATATATATTCTATTATAAATTAAAGCATAATTATGTTCTGTCTAGCTTGTCAACGAAGTGACAAGGCTAGCATTATTGCGAGATAAAAGAATCTCATATCATGTGCAGAATAGAAAATATATCCTTTTATTACTAGTACTGTAATACAGGTTTGGGGCGCGTTCAATGAGTTTAGTAAGAATAGAAGGTATTAAGTTTATATACAACACATATGAAAAGGGGGTTAGCTATGAGGAGTTTTTAATGAAACAGCATGTGAAGGATGAATGCTTCCATGTGAAGTCTATATGTATAAGCGGGTAGGAGGTTAAGGCTATACTGGTTATGCAGTAAGTATTTAAAGTTATGAGCGAGTGTAAGAAGCATTAGTTTCGGTTTCGCTATTGCCTGCCTTATAGTACTAGGTTGGCTCTTTCGACCCTCCCATGCCCCCTCTATCAATAAATTAATTACACAGCTCAATGATCATTTGATGCAAAGATTGCATGAATCTTTCAAAGTAGCTCAACAACTAACCTTTTAGTGCAATGACCACAGAGTTCCTATAATCTAAATAAATTGGCAGGAACCTATTAAATTAATGTATACTATTTATTTTCCTGATTCTCTTTCAATGCTATGTTTATACTACTGATCATTCTCTTTATAGGGTAAGAAAATACTATAGTACGAATACTATTGTATGTAGTTGATGTTGGTAGCGAGCCTTAATCTCATATGTATATTCCTGTTTTTATATTCAATAAAGTTTATGATCGAGCAATAATAATTTGATGCCTTGTTAAATACAAGTTTTGGACCAGATCGGCATATAAAAGATTAAAATTAACTTATCAATGAGTTATAATAAAATAATAATGGACAACTAGAGGTATTAGCAGTAAGTATACATCTTGCATATGAATTGTGGATGAAAAAACAAGAAATATAATCAGTTGTAGAGTAATTTATTTAAAATTGATATTGTATATGGGAATTGTTTATCTTTTGGTTTGCTATTGCTACTAATTCTACCTTAAAAGGTAAAGCAACGCTAAGAAATGTATAGCTACATAAGGGCTATTTGGGTAAGTATTTTATTTACTTCTAATATGACAAAGCCCCCTTATTAGTTTTATTTTCTCTTCACTTTTATACATATTTTTTGCTTTAATTAGTTACATCATATTTTATTCATGCTATTTTGACTTTTAATTGCCCTATTGATTACGTCAATTTGATTACCCACTAATTACTACATTTTTAATTGCCCTATTGGTCATGCCAATTTGATTACCCACTAATTACTACATTATTACTAGATATTAAAAATCTTGATAAAATAAGAAAAAATCTCATCTCTACTTTTAAACAAACTCTTCAACAAGCTAAACCTACACTTAACTCTACTACTACTCACATGTTATCTTCCAAATTAGCCAAACAAACTAATCTCTCAATTAGAAAACTTGCTATATAGAAATTAGTAAAATATAAAAAATCTTCAATTATTGTATTTGATAAACTTACTATCCTTTAAATAAAACTCAAACTTAACAAACCAATACAAATTCTACTCTAACTAACAAAACTCTAACTCAACAAACTATACAAACTCTACTCTAACAACAACTACTACTACAGTAACTACTTCAAATACTTCTACTTCTAATATTAATACAAACTAACAAACTATTAATAAAAGAAAAGCTAAAAATACTAAACAACTTCAAACTACTAATATCAACCAAACTATCAATACCGAAAACTTAAATACTCTAAAAAAGAAACTTGAATCTATTTTTGATTAGCTTCACAATTGCTCTATCTCTAATGAAATAAAGCCTAACAACAAACTTCAAACTCTACTATCTAAACAACTCTTTGACTTTCTTAAAACTAATTTGTATGATTTTATTCTAAGAAAAGAAATCAAACCTGTAACTAAAACAAAAAAAGTACTTAAAGCTAGCTTTTAACAAATTATTAGAAATATGATTAGATAACAGCCTAAATTTTTAATTAACTTAATTTTTCAAAACAATCCAAATATCAACAAAAAATACAACAATTCTATTTTTTGATATCTTGGAATTAATGATGAAAAAATTTATTTTTAAGTTTACAACAATCTTATTCACCAATCTTAACTATACAGAAATTTTTGCAAGAATGAGGCTTGTATCTTTCTAGTTGAAGGAGAACATAACTTCTCTACTCTCCTTAAAAGATACACAAATTACTCTTATGAACTATTTCTAAAAAAAGAATATAAAATTTGAAAAGAACCTTCTTTCAAAATTGAAATATTCAAACTTGAACAGAAACATGAAGTATCCTTCTTCAGATCAGTTCTAACTCAACTTCTTGATCAACTTGTAAATAAAGCTAAAAAAGAAGTCTATGAATTTAATAAAATAAAAACTAATGCCAAACACAAAAGTTTCTATTTTTATCAATATCTCAATTCTTATCACTATAAAGTAGCAGTATATTTTGAAATTATTGAATTATCAAGAGATCAAGCTATTAAGTTTATATATACTAAAACACTTAATATATTTATATTAGCTTGAATTATAATATATTTCGATATTATTTAAGACACAACTCCTACATATTTACAAATAGTTAAATTTTTTTTCTGAACAAGTATTCTCTTATACTGAAAAATATCTTAATGAAAACACAATATTAATCTCTAAGAATCTGTAAACTTAGAAAATTCTCTATTTCTTTCAGAAACTTCTTTTCAATAAAGTTTTTTATATACATAGATACAATCATATCTCTGTTTTAAAACTTCACCTTACTGCTTATAGTAAGCCAAATTTAGAGGTAAATGATATAAGTAAGCAGGTGAGAAAGTCTATTTATATAGCTACTCAAATAAATAACAGTTAGACTCAATGTACAGAGCAAATATTTGAGTTTAGCATAGCTATAAAAACTAAATATACAGTGAGCGTATATATAAAAGACCTTCTAGTAGTTCTAATTTCAATATTCTTAAAACCTTTTGAAGTACTAACTTGCTACAACATATTCTTAAAATTCCATAATATTAATCTATTAAAATCTAATCAAACTATTAGATCATTCATGAAATATCTAAAAGAAAAACAATTTTCAAAACTAACAAGATTCTAGATTAACAAACAACTTAATGAAGCCTATATATATCTTCCTTATAATGACAATATTCTTCCAAACTATAAATTACTTAACCTTTTCACTCTTCCTTAATATTATAATACTCTTCTTAGAACTTTTACAAACCTCAAACTCCCTAACCTTAATAATTACTTAGATATTTCTAACTCTATACTAAACTCACCTAATAACTCTACTATACAAATACTTACTAATACTAATACTAACAATACTAACAACTCTTTCTCCCTTAATATTATAACTCACAATATTCTAGGCTATAATAACTCACTTAAAAAACAACTATAAGAAGATTTTTGCCTTCTCTACAACTATAATATTATCAGCTTAACAGAAACTAAGTTTAAGGACTCCAAATTAAAATTTTTTAATACTCAATACTTTATATATTACCTATTAAACTCTGCTACTTCTATAGAAAAAACTAGAATAATACTATCAAACAAATTAATGCTATATATCTACAAAATTCTTAAACATAAAAAGGTGTAATTGCTATTAACTTCTTCTTTAAATATAACTTTAAATTTAGAATAATCTCTGTATACTTATTCTCTACAGATATATTACATAGAAATTTTACACAAACTAAAATCAGCCAATAGATTTAATAAGCATTAAATCAGCAACTTTATCTAATTATATTTGGAGATTTTAATATAGATATCTCTACAACAAGTTCACTAACTCAAAATCTAAACTTATTAACTTTCTCATAAGCAATAACCTATATGATCTCACTAATCACACTTCTAATATATTACACATATAGTATAATAATTAATTACAAACTAGAATTGATTATATATAGTATTATGAATCTATAATACTATATTTACAAAAGTTTAGCCTAGTAGAATAATTAACATCTACAAGAAGTAATCATATAATACTTGTATCATCATAGTTATTTCTTTATGCTAACTTATCTAAACATAACAAAAAATTCAAGGCAAATAGAAGAATTTTTGATTATAGCTCTATGAACAAAGAAACTTAGAAAGAATTTACAAACTAAGTTGATCATAACTTAAACTAAAACAATACTCTACTTAAATTAGATACTAATAATTCTCTTGAAACATATTAGTAAAAAATTCAAATAAGTATAATTTCTGCTACTTTTAAAATAATACTTAACAAAAAAATTAAATTTTTGAACTTCTACTATACCTATTCACCAAAAGCTACTAACTTCACTAAGCTCTAAAATTAATAAGACAAATTATTTACTAAGTTAAATATACATTTAATAACAACCTTCTAACTCCAACTAATATCCTATTTCTAATTAACAAAATTAATCAACAACCAAATCTCAATATTGACAACTTCTTCTTAAACAACAATAAAATTTCAACATAGCTTAATAACATATATACATATTAGAAAACTCTACACAAAGCTCAAAAAAACAGAAAACTCTATATATTTCTATTAACAAATTAATACAGCAACTAAAAAAAGATGCTTAGCTTTTCAAATATAGCCTACAAGAATAATTAATAGTATTTTAAATAGATATACTAATAATGTCTCTTTTTAAAACTTTAAAACAGATACAGATTTATTAATTAACTCTAATCTTATCAAAGAAAAAATCAAAAACTACTTTGATTAATAGACTGAATACAAATCTATTAATCAACAAATCTTTGATTTAACTTAGAAAAACTATTACAAACTCATCTCTCTAATCAATTCTTCTCACTATTGTAATGTTCTAAATGCTATTACAATAGAAAAAATTATTCAAATTCTTAAAAATCTTCTTAATAACAAAGCATATAGTCCATCAGGTATTAGCTACTAAATGCTTAAACATTCAGGCAACCTATTCTTGCAAACAGTCATAGTTTTGCTTAATAGATGTTTAATATCCTAAACTATTCTCAAACAATAGAAAGTATATCACATCTTTCCAATTTCAAAGAAACTAGTATTGGATAGTAACTTATATAATACTAGACCAATTAGCCTTATTGAACATATCAAAAAGCTCTACGCAAAAATCTTTACAAACTAACTTAGTATTTTTTTAATTTCTAAACAAATCTTATCACTACTTAACTATGTTACTCTTCCAGAAAACAGCATCTCTACTCCAATTCATATCCTCAATAATATTATTGAAGATTTATACTGTAATAACAAAGAGCTTTAGCTACTATCACAGGATATGAGCAAAGCTTATAATTTAGTTAATATAAACTTACTTCAAAATGTACTTGAAAGAATTCAACTTCCACATCAACTTATTCAGATTATACTTGACCTGCTCTTAAACTGCTCTAGCAAAATTATTATTAATTTTAGACTTATATAATCTTATACAGTTAAAAATAGAATTGATCAAGAAAAGACAATTACACCTCTCCTATAATATATCTATTATAACTTTCTAATAACCCAAATTGCTAAAACATATAAAGATTACAACCTGGAAGTCTAATATACTACAGATCTCAAAACAAAAATACCTAAGCAACTCCAAGTATCAATATCTGTTTTTGCATTTATGGATAATATACTATAGATAGCTTCTTCAAAAAATGAACTTGAACAAATTCTTGAATTAGCTTTATTCTTTTTCATAATAGCAAATTTAAAAATTAATCTACTTAAGTTTATTCTTAGCACTAACTCAAAAAATCTATTATCTATTAAATTTATCCAACAAACAATTACTTTACAATCTAAAAATATTTCTTTTAAATTTTTAGGATATTGGTTTCTACTAAGTTACCAACAAACTCAACAAGTCAAACTTATTACTTAAAAATCTCAAAATCTAATTAATATACTTAAAACTAAACAAATAACTAACAAACAAGTAGTTTATATTATAAATACAGTTATTATTCCAACTCTTAAATACTGAATTTACAATATCATCTTATCAAAAACAACTTGTGAACAAATACTTTCTATATATTTAACAATAGCTAAACACAAGTCTAACCTTTTTTGAAGTATTTCTAATAGTATTATATTAAATATTAATATCAATAGAATTAAAAATATATAGGATATACAACTTCAACACTATATCTCAAAATTTCTACTTCATCTCAATGATTCAAATCTCTTAAGAACAACTACTAAAATCTGTATGCAACAATTACAAACCAATTTATAGTCTACTACAAATATTTTTCACTATTCTAATCCAATTATAGATAGAAAAAATAAGTATTCTACTAACTTCAAAATAATTCAATTACTCCAACATTTAAATATGCAAATAGATATATACTATAGTATAATATGGCTACATACTATTATATATATTACATATTCTCTTAAAAAACTACTTAACCAATATGACACTTACAATACTTTTAAAAAACAATTTAAAACAAAAAATATACTTTACTTAGACCAACTCAATACTATAGATAATAGTATTCTTTTAAAATAGGAATATCTATTCTTACAAATTGAATACTTACTTAAGAGTAAAACTTCAACTTTGTTTAAATATTTTGAAAATATCTTAATTAAGAATACTTCTATAAGAAAACTTAGTAAACAACTTGCACTTATACCAAATAACTATTTTAGTTATACAATTAGATATTTCAATAAAAATAAACAAAAACTATAGTTAATTACTAAAAACAATAATAATTCAATTATTATAGGCAAAGCTTAATTATTTAATATCTAATACAATACAATTTCTATCACTCACTAGATACATAATATCAACTATACAATTACAGAATATTATCTAACTCTATTTATAACTTGCTATTCTTGTTTTGGATATGATTTAAATTCAAACAAAATTAGAAACCAATGTACTGTTGATATTTTAGCTACACTATCAACAAAATTTTAGAGAAGTAAAACTTCAAATAACTAAATCAAAATACTCAAACTCAATGCAAACTACTTAGACCTAATATATGTAACTGCAAATAGATATCCAATATATATACCTTTTACTCTAAATATTCTTATTTACAACAATTCTATTCTTGAACTATTCAAACTAAATAGTTCTTTTCTCAACTTAAACAATATTGCAATATCTAATTCCAACTTTATAAACCTAACTTTCTATATAGATAGATCTGTTCAAAACTTAATGACCAACTATTGCTCTATAGGTATTAGTTGAGTACAAGTTGAAAACAATCTAATAACAAACTCCTTTACTACACAAGTTCAATATTAGCTTTTATCTAACAAAACAGAATAACTCACAATATTATTAGCAATTAGCATTGCTCCTCAAAACTACAAAATTGATATTTATACTGATTTACAATTTGTAATATACAAATATCAAAAACTTATTCAAATAACTACAAACTCTTTATATGTTTATTTATATAACAACTAGCTGATTTGGTATTTAATACTCAATCTTATTAAATCCTACAAACTTATAATTACACTTTATAAAGTATTAGCTTATAATAATGATGACTTTAATGAAGCTATTAATACACTCATACAAACTTATTAAACTTTACTATTTTTTGAATTCAAACATACTAATTTATATAATCCTAACTTTTTTATTATAAAGAAAACTTTAATATAGAACAATTCACTCACAAACTTATCAAAATAATATACAATGCCTATATTATTGAAAAGTAATCATCACAAAACTATAACCAAATATGAGCTCATCTATACGATCAAGTTAACTAGAATTCAATATGGTTATACCTTAATAACAACAACAAATAATCATATAAATTTACTAACTTAAGCTTAGTAAACTCAAAACTTTTTATATTAAACTTCTATATAATGAACTATCTACACTATCTTATCTGACAAACTCATATAATTATGGCACAGCAATATACTATTATTTTTTAATGCAAAATAATATATTGTTGAATATTCACAATTTGTATAAATAACAAAATATATGTATTAATATTATTCAGTAAATAACTAATATTCAGACCAAAACTATTCATAATTATTATAATTTAAGTGATAATATTTATTTTTTTTTTAAAATTTTCAACCCATAGGTTGAGGTGAGGTCTTGCCTCTATCTTTATTTTTATAAAATATAGTTAAGAGTTTACATGAAACTACCTGGTAATAAATTA
>CAJVPM010001643.1:0-11531 GCA_910592325.1 Scutellospora calospora | reverse complement strand
ATTTATTACTCAAAACTTTTATAGTAATTTTAAAAAACTTTCTTAACAAAGTTAGTAAAATAAAAGTTAAAAAATATTTTTTACTTAGAAAGTATATTTTTAAAATTAATATTTAAAATTTTATTTAAAATTAAATATAAAAGCAGGCAAATTTGCCTGCTAGACAATCTAAGAGATATGATAAGATCAATTGGATAAGAGTATATGAAAGAAGTCCTTTAAGTAAGGTATATAAATTGATAGTATCAAATAGATTTGTAGATAGTTGAAGTGAAGAGTGGTGAGTGATTAGATTTTGTATTGTTTGGAATTGTACTTAGGTAATTTCTAAGTTTGCAGAGTTAAGAGTTTCAGTTACTGATTGTAGAATAATTTCTTGTAGTATATTATTATTATAGTTTGTAATTCAGTGAAGTTTTGAGTCTGTTTGGTTATATTTAAAGCATTTGTTATCTGATATATAGTTTGAAAAATACTTATAAAAGTATGATAGTGTTAGTAGTTCATTATAGAGAAGTTTAATATAGAAAGTTTTATGTTTGCTAAGTTTGAAGTTATGAATTTGTGTAAATATTTGTTGTTATTGTTAAGGTATAATCAAGTAGAGTTCTAATTAATTTAGTCATATAAGTGGGCCCATATTTGGTTATAGTTTTGAGATAACTACAATACAATAGTATGTGTATTACATATTGTTTTAATTAGATTACATGTAGATTGTTCTATGAAGAAGTTTTTCCAAATAATATAAAAGTTAGGGTTATATAAATTAGTATATTTGAATTCGAGAAATGGTAGTATTTGATAATTTTGTGTAAGTGTATTAGCTGTATTATTTAAATCATTATCACTATAAGCTAATACTTTGTGAAGTATGATAGTGAGTTTATAGGATTTGATAAGATTGAGTAGAATATGCTAGATAGGCCAGTTGTTATAAGAGTAATGGTATGAAAGATTTGTTGTTATTTGAGTAAGTTTTTGATATTTGTCTATTACAGATTATGAATCTGTATAGATATCAATTTTGCAATAGTGAGAAGCTGTACTAATTGCTGATAGTATTACAAGTAATTCTGTTTTATAAGATGATAGCTAGTATTAGACTTGTGCAGCAAAAGAATTTGTTACAAAATTGTTTTTAACTTGTATCTATTCAATACCTATAAAGTAGTAGTTAGTCATCAAGTTGTGAACTGATCTATCTATATAAAAAATTAAATTTGTAAGATTAGAGTTAGATATTACAATATTATTTAGATAAAGAGATGAATTGTTTGAATTAAATATTTCTAGAACAGAATTATTGTAAACAATAATGTTTGGAGTAGGAGGTATATAAAGTGGATATCTATTTGCAGTTACATAAATAAGATTCAGATAGTTAGCATTAAATTTAAGCTGTTTTGTTTGGTTGTTAGAAATTTTTCTTCTTCAAAATCTTGTAGATAGAGTAGCTAAAATATCAAAAGTGTATTAGTTTTTAATTCTATTAGAGTTGAGATTGTATTCAGAGCAAGAGCTGCATATTGTTAGTAGAATTGAATAATAATCTGTGTGTGAGTAATCAATATTATGTATTCAATATGTAATAGAGATAGTATTTAGTTGTGAGTTAAATAAACAGGCTTTGCCAATAGTTATTAAATTGCTATTCTTAATAATAATTAGCCATAGCTTTGGTTTATTTTTATTAAAATGTTCAGTAGTATAACTGAAATAGTTATTGGATGTAAGTAGTAGTTGTTGTATGATTTTTCTATTAAGAGAGTTTTCTGTTAAGATATTTTCAAAAAATCTGAACTAGGTTAGAGTTTTGCCTGTAGATAAGTAGCTAATTTATAATAATAAATGTTCTTATTTTAAGAGAACACTATTATCCATTGTAATGAGTTGGTTAAGATAAAGTATCTTTTTAGTTTTGAGTTGTTTTTTAAATATGTTATAAGAACTGTGTTGGTTGAGCAGTTATTCAAGAAGGTATGCAGTATGTATAATAGTTTTTGGCCAGATTATACTAGAATATATATCTATTTGTATATTCAAATGTTAGAGTAGTTGAGTAATTTTGAAGTTAGTAGAATATTTGTTTAATCTATCAATAATTAGATTGGGATGCTATAAAATATTTGTAGTAGACTACAAATTATTTTGCAACTGTTGAATCTGAATTTTTGTTGTAATTCCTAAGAGATCAGAATTATTAAACTGAAATAGGAATTTTGAGATATGGTGTTGGAGCTATATATCCCATATATTTTTGATTCTATAGATATTATGATTAAGTATAGCACTATTAGGGAGGCTTCATAAGAGGTTTGATTTATGCTTTGCTATAGTTAGATGTGTTGAGAGAATTTGTTCACAAGTTGTTTTTAACAAGACAATATTATAAATACAGTATTCAAGTATAGAAATAATAACTGTATTTATAATATAGACTGCTTGTTTGTCAGTTATTTGTTTAGTTTTGAGAGTATTTGTAAGGTTATTAGACTCTTAAATAATAAGTTTGATTTGTTGAGTCTTTTGGTGACTTGGAAGGAACCAGTAGCTTAAAAATTTAAAAAGAGTATTTTTAGCTAGTAGGGTAATGAATTGTTGTATAAATTTAATAGATGTTGGTTTTTTAGAATTAGTACTGAGAATGGACTTAAGTAGATTGACTTGTATATTAGTTATTATAAAAAAGGATGAAGCAAGTATTAGAATTTGCTCAAGCTCATTTTTTGAAGAAACTATCCACAGTATATCATTCATGAATACCAGAACAGAAGTTAATGTTTGAAGCTTATTAGTCTTTTTTTCTTTAAGATTTGTAATCCAAGAGACTCCTAAGCTATAGCCTTTATGTTAGTTAGCAATATGTGATATTAAAGGGTCATAATAAATACGTCATAGCAAGGGTGTAATTGTTTCCTCTTAGTCTATTCTATTTCTAACTATATATGACTGTGTTAATTCAAAGTTAGTAATAACTTTGTTAGAATAGTTTGAGAGCAAGTTGAGTATAATTTGAGTAAGTTGAGGTAGGAACTGAATTCTTTCAAGAGATTTTTGTAGTAAATCTATATTGACAGAGTTGTATGCTTTGTTCATATCCTGTGATAGTAGCCAAAGCTCCTTATTTTTATAGTATGAGTCTTCAATAATGTTGTTAAGAATATGGATTGGAGTTGAGGTGCTGTTTCCTAGAAGGGTAACATAGTTAAGTGAAGAGAGAATTTGTTTAGACATTAAAGAAGTATTGAGATGGTTTGTAAGAATTTTTGTATAAAGTTTTTTGATATATTCAATAAGGCTAATTAGCCTAGTATTATGTAGATTACTATCAAATACTAGCTTTTTTGATATTAGAAAGATATATTCCTCTTTCTATTGTTTTGGAATTGTCTAAGATATTAGACATCTGTTAAGCAGAACTGTGACTAATTGTAAAAACAGATCATCAGCATGTTTAAATATCTCATAGCTTATACCTGATGGGCTATATGCTTTGTTGTTAGAGAAGTTTTTTAGTATATAAGTAATTTCTTCTATTGTAATTAT
Organism: Scutellospora calospora; assembly: GCA_910592325.1. Taxonomy (NCBI): domain Eukaryota; kingdom Fungi; phylum Glomeromycota; class Glomeromycetes; order Diversisporales; family Gigasporaceae; genus Scutellospora; species Scutellospora calospora. Next base: position 7,982 of record CAJVPM010001643.1, on the reverse strand, counting down.
GTTTAGAATGTTATCATAGTGAGAAGAGTTAATTGAAGAAATTAGTTCATAGCAGTTTTTCCAAGTTGTATTAAAGATTTGTTGATTAATAGATCTGTATTCAGTCTATTTGTCAAAATAATCTTTGACTTATTCTTTAATAAGTATAGAGTCAGTTATTAGTTCTGTGTCAGTTTTAAAATTTTGAAAGAAAACATGGTCAGTATGTCTATTAAGAATACTATTGATCATTTTTGTTAGTTGTATTTAGAGTACTAAACATCTTTTTTCAATTGCTTCATTTATTTGTTGTTGAATATGTATTGAGTTTGCTGTTTCTTGAGCTTTATAAAAAGTTTTCTAATATATTTGTATATAGTTAAACTATGTTAGAATTTGATTGTTATCAGTAGAAGGTTTTTCAATATTTAGATTTTGTTGTTGGTTGATTTGGCTAATTAAGAGTGGAGTATTAGCTAGAATTGAAAAGTTGTTATTAAGTACATGTTTGACCTGTTGAATAATCTGTCTTAATAATTTTAGATTTTGATGAAGTTGTATAGCTTTTTGTAAATGAGTGTGATGAAAGTTCCTAAATTTGAGCTTTTTGTTTAGTATTATCTTAAGAGCAGCAGAGATAATACTTGTTTGAATTTTGTGCCAATGTGTTTCTAGAGAATTAGTAGTATTTAGTATAAGAGAAGTATTGTTTTAGTTAAGATTATAATTGACTTGGTTTATAAACTCTTCCTAAGCTTCTTTGTTTATAGAGTTGTAGTCGAAAATTCTTCTGTTTGCTTTGAATTTATGTTTTTGTTTTGAAGAGTTAGCATAAGGGAGAGACTATGTAGATACAAGTATCATATAGTCACTTTGTGTAGATGTTGATAGATCCTCTAAGTAGAACTTTTGGAGATATGATATTGTAGACTTATAGCACTATATATAGTTAATTCTAGTACTTAATTGGTTGTTATTCTATATATAAGATGTATTGGATATGTGGTTAGCAAGATCATATAGATTGTTGCATATGAAGAAGTTAATAAATCTGAATTTTCAGTTTGTTAAGTTTGTTGTAGAGATATCAACATTAAAATCACCAAGTACTATTGAATAGAGTTGTTGATTTAATACTTGCTGTATCTATTGGCTGACTTTAGTTTATATAGAGTTTCTGCGAGAAATATCAGTAAAAGATAAATAAACTGAGATTATTCTAAATTTGAAATCATATTTGAAAAAAAGGTCAATAAAAATTGCATCTCCTTCATGTTTAAAAATTTTGTGGATATGTGGTATTAAATAGTTTAAAAGCATAATTTTAGTTCCTTCTATAGAGAAAGCTAAATTGAATAGATGGTATATGAAGTGTTGTATATTGAAGAATTTTGATTTGGAATTGGTAAGCTTAGTTTCTGTTAAACTAATAATATTATAGTTATAAGAGAGACAGAAATCTTTCTATAGTTGTTTTTTGAGAGCATTGTTATATCCCTTAACATTATGAGTTACAATATTGAATAAGAGCAAATTGTTAGTGTTATTAGTGTTAGTATCAGAAGCTGTTTGTAGAGTAGAGTTAGTTATATTAGTTCAGATAGGTAGATGATAATATTTGAGAAATTAGATTGGTTTGAGAATTTAATAGTTTTTAAGTATAGGTTCATTTAAATTAAGGTAAATATGGGTTTCTGTAAGTGTTTGGTTTATAGAAATAAGAATTAATTGTGAAAAGAAGTAATTAGATAAATGAATAAGAAAAGTGCCTAGTATTTTATTTTCTTTAAGTAGTGGTAAGTTGTGTTGTGAGAGGAAGAGATTGTAACAAGTATTGGTTTTGTTATAAGTTGTAGTTCTATTAGAGTAGTTATATATATTTGTATTTAATAATTTATATACATTAGATGATTTAGATGATATTAGTAAATACATATTGAAGTTTGAATCTTCTAAAGTGCTCGCTGTATTCCCAGCTCTTACAGATGCAAAGAATACTATAGTCTGCTCTGTATGTTGAGTCTGACTGTCATAAACTTGGTTCTTCATATAAATAGGCTTTACTACTCATCTACTTATATTATTCTCCTTACTGACTACAGTAGATATATCTTTTAATAAGGTGGCAGCTGCATTTATAGGTATAGAAGATTCTATTATTGAAAAGAATCTTCTAAGAAGAAGAGAGAATCCTTTAACAAAGAAGGTTTTGTAAAAGTAACTTTAAATTTATTAAAAAGAAAGTTTTCTGCTTCAGAAAGAGCTTCCTCTTTGTAATGTTTAATTATTTGTTATAGAATAGATTGTTTCTCCTTAATTATATCAAAGTAAGTAATTATTTGTGCCAAAAAATGAGTATCAATCATTTTTGAGATAATATACTCAATTGCTTTCTCTTTTGTAAAGTTGTGAAGGTTGTGATTTTCAGCAGCTATATGGTAATAAGCATTTAAGTATTGATAAAAATAGTAACTACAACGTTTTTGAAATTTTGTTGTTTTATTTTGTTTACAGATGAAGTCCTCAGCTTGATCAGCTAGTTCATCGATTAATTTTAGAGGGATTGGTTTTGAAAAATTTGCTTCATGCTTTTCCTCAATTTCAAAAATAGAGAAGTCAAGTGTGGGTAATTTCCAAATTTTACTATCTTTTTTTGGATATGTAATATAAAATTGTTTAAGAATTAGTTTAAACAAGTTAGAAAAGTCATATTTATCATCTTTGATATAGAGGCATTCCTTAGAGTTACAGTTAAGTATATAAAAATTTGCAAGGCAAATACATTCAATTCATCTCTCTGAGTAGTTGTTAGGTTCTTAGATATTTGTTTTAGTAGGAAGGAATTTTTTGAGTTGAATAATAAATTGCTGTCTAATTCTGTTTTTTAAGGTATTATAGACTTTTTGTTGGTTTAGAGGCTCATCAAATTGACAGTTATAAATAGGAAAGAAGTTTTTAAACCATTCATTAAAATGCTCAAGAGAGTTTTTGAGAGATAGAATATTATAGACTTCTAAAAAAGTAGATTTTGGTATATTAAATAGGAGTTGAATATTAAATTTTTTATCAGATTTGATAGTTAAATATTTTTTCTCCTTATCAGTAATTACTGTAGAAGAGTTAATAGTAAAGTGTTTAAGAATGAAATTGAAGTCATCAGCAAATTTTTTGTAGTTAATTGCATGATAGTTTTTCGATAAATAAAGGTGAATACAAGCTAAGTTAATGCAAAATTGCATTCAGTTTTTAGTTTTGTAGAGAGGAATTATTAAAGAGGAGACAAAGATAAAACCATAGTTGAGTTTAGTAAATAAAATAGTTGTAAATTTGTGAATAAGTTTTTTAAGGGTATTTTCAAGTATATTAAAAGAAATAGTTGTGTTAGGATCAATATTAGAATTACTTTGAAAGATAAAGTTAGTTAAAAATTTTGGTCGAGATCTAGTTATTATATGAATAAGTTGTTTGAAGGTTGCTTTAGAAGCTTTTTGAGTTGAAGTAGCTGCCTTAATTTCTTTTCCAAGATAGAAGTTATGTAAGTAGTTTTTAAAGAAGTTGAATAAATCATATGAGAGAGTAGTTTGGAGTTTGAAGTTTGCTTTCATGTTTTCAGTAATTGGATAATTTTTAATCTAATCAAAAGTTGGAGGTAGTTTAGCAGATTTTTTATTAGTAATTTCGTTAGTTTCTATTTGATTAGATTGTTGTTTATTATTTTCATCTTTAATTGTTGTTTCAGAGATATTATCCTTTGGTTAAAAGTTAATTTAGATGTAATAGGTTTTGAAAAGATAGTTTTAAAGAAAGAGATTTTTTTCTTAGGAGTCATTTTAGCTATTTTCATAGCTATAAAAATAGATTTTTGCTTAAGTATAAGAGGAGAAATTTGAGGTTTAATTGTAAGTTTAATATCTCAGAGTTTAGGAATACAGTTACAATATAGCAAATAATTTTTAAATATTATGCACTGAGTATAGTCAGGTGCCTGTTTAGTATCAGCAAGATAAACACAAGAGATATTTTTTTGTTTGTAGCATAAGCATGTATGATGATATTGAGAGTATAGAGTAATTGCAGAAGGAGTTGAATTAGTGTTAAAATTTGAGAAAAGAATTTTAGAGTTAGCTGAAGGTTGTTGTTGTTGTTGTTGTTTTGGTAAAGGAGAGGTTTGAAGTTTATCAGTAATTCAGTTAAAGCATTTAGCAGAAATAGTTAGAGATGTTTTCATAGGAGCTGTTCCTAAAATTGTTTGAGGAGAGATTTTATAATATTGAGAGGTAAAGTTGGTATGATATTTATCACATAAGCAAGTAGCTAATTATAGTTGAGTAAAGACTTTGAAATAGTGATGCTTTTTAGCTAGACTAGTATTACATGCTATAGGATCATTATTAGTAGGTAAAATATGTAAGGTTTTTGGTTTGGCTTTAGTTATACCAATACTATAACTGTCTCGATATTTTTTGTAGTAATAGTCAATATTATAAGAGTCAGCTTCTTCAGTAATAAAAGTAGGTATTGTTAAAGTAGCTTAGAAATAAAGAGGTTAAGACAAGCTTTATAATATGCTAAAGTTTAGTTTGTATAATATTACTCAAGTACTACACTTATGATTTGTATAACAAGTATAGCTGGTGTAGCTAATATAGTACAAAATATGACATGTATAACTTTACTATAAATAGTAGAGTTTTTTTTTTTTTATTTTTTATTTTTTATTTTTATTTTATTAAATAATGATATCAAATAGAAGAAGAATTAGTACATTTATATATCAAGGTGAAATATATATGAAGCTAATAAGATTCCTATAATGCATTGCTATTACTAAAGCTAAATTAGTTATCCAATATGATATTACGCCTTCATTTTCTATTTGTAGCTAATTTAAACCTAAGTTACTATTAACTATAGAAGAAATTGAAGAAGATCTCTGAGTAAGTTATAGAAAATATTTAGAAAATACAGTTATATATAAAGAAATTTTGAAGTAAAGTTTTTAGATAAAATTATCTATATTAAGATTGTAAGTAGTGTAGTATTTGGGGTATTTGGAGTTTGTGAAAGATGAATAGTTTTTGAGTTTGTTTTGTTTTTTCTAGAGATCCTACGAGCAGATTCTTATTTGTGATATGTTAGATTTTTAGTATTCCAAATTTTGTTCTAGAACCAAATAAGAAGAGAGTTGGATAGTTGTATAAGAAAGTTATTAGTTGTTTTTTTAAGTTAGAAGTTAATTTGCTTGTAGCAATTTATTAGAATAATTCTTTAGATGAGGAGTAGAAGAGTTTTTGATAGATTTTGTGAATTATAAGTTTGGAAAATAAGCTATAGAATTATTTGGGGTATAGAAATAGTTAAATTAAGACTATTTAAGCTATTTGTTATATTAGTTAGTAATATGTTATAAAAATCGATTGTGTGAAGCATACAAGAAAGTAGATATTCAGTATTTTCATATTGGTTACAAAAGGAGCAATTTGAGATAAGGTATAGGTTAGAGTAGTGAGTATTTAGATTTGCTATTGTTAGTAGGTTGTTTAATAATATTTTGATTTTGAATGAGTATAATTTGAGATTGTTGTTTTGAGAATTTATTATATTAGTGAATTGTAGGTTATTGAAAGATAAGAGATTTTGAAAAGTTTTTAGTTGAGCAATTTTGTTAAAGAATTGAATTAAAAGAATATTTGTGCAAAATTTACAGATTTTGAGTGATAAAAGAATGTGTTTTTATAAAAAGAAAATAGGAAAGCAAAAGTAATCAATGTTGAGTTGAATTTCTGGTTTGTTAGTACTATATTTAGCTAAAGAGTCAGCTATATTATAGAAGGAATTTTTAGAATGTGATTTAGTTTTGTGAGTGATGTATTAGATATTTTTCTTTTTGATCAAGTAGTTGAGTATATGAATAGTATCCCAGTTGTTGGTTTTGGTTTAAGTAGAATGGTTGTAGAGTAAGTTGTGGTTAAGTATTTGAATTGTAGAGAGATTGTCTGAGTGTAGGTAGATTTTGTAATTATTTGGAAGTATAAGAAATAGATATATGAATACTGAGAGTTCTGCTCTTGTTGAGTTTGGAGCTGATAGAATAGATACATTGAATTTGATTTGGGTATTATTTTGGAGTATTCAAGCAATACCTGTTTTGATATTTAGTGTTTGAGAATTTTTGATTGATGTATCTATATAGAAATGGAGATTGTTAAGATCTAGAAGAAGAATTTGTTTGTGGAGATTTCTGAGTTGTGATTAATAAACTAGATCAATAATTATATTTTGAATAAGAGATATTTCTGGTAAGGAGATTATTATTTCTGAAGTTAAATATAGTTAAGGTTTGAATAATAAGTGTTGAACTTTGTAGAGTACTTGTAGCTCCTGTTAGTTAATACTGAGTTTAAATTGATCTTGTTTTTTTTGAGTTTTGTATTTGATATTAATTAATTGTTTGTAGTTGATTTGGAATTTTGTATTTGTAGATAAAATAGTTATTGAGTTTGAGTTTGAGTAAGAAGTTTGATAAGTCTGAAATAGAGTTTGGTTAGGTGAATAGTTAATAATTTTGCCAATTTTAAAATTAGTTAGTATAATATAGAGTGACCAGTAGTTTTTGTTAGAGTTTTTTTGTATAATTAGATCAAGTGTATTTATGAAGAGGTTTATAAATTTGAGGTTTAGCTGTGGCCATATTTGTAGTATTAGTAGTGTTGCTACTTGATTTGCTATTTGGTTATACCACTTAGAAATTAGTCCACATAGGAGTTTGTTAGTTTTAAAATAGATATTTTTCTATGGTAGAAGATATTAGTTATCTGTAGTAAGTAGTTGTTTGAAAAAGAGAATTTAGTTATTTTTTAAACTTAGAGTTGTTGAGACATTAGGATTTTGGAGAAAGTTGTAAATAGAATTTAATTAGTTAGAAGATATATAATCTTGTAAATTTTTGAGTAGAAGGTTATTAATTGAAATATTGTTTTTGTATAGAGGTATAAGCTGATTGATTATCATAAAATTTAAAGTTTTCCTCTGATTTGAGAGGATAACCTTTTTTGTTAATATAGGTTACCAGATTTTGGTTAACTATTCTTTGATATGGGAAACTATGATTTGAGTTAGGAGTAGGTTAGAGTTGAGACATCTGTTGATGTTACTGCTATTAGTTAGTAAAAGTAATTTGTTTAGTATTAGTATATTAAGTAGGTGAGGGTTTGTTAAGATATTATTATTTGTGTTAATAGATAGATACAACATATGTTTGATGTTTTTAGTAAGAGTGCTTGAAAGTTAGTTTATTTTTTTCTATAAAAGAGAGCAGATTTGAAAAAAATATTTAATTGCTAGTGAAAGAATAGTATTAAATAATCTTGAGATATGTATTGAAAAGAGTTTTTTGAATTAGATAAGGTGAGTGAATTAGTTTATTTTGTTAGTTATAATATTGATTGTAAGTTTGGATGAGCTATTCCTATCGAGAAAGATACCTAAGTATCTTATAATATCATTTTGTTTTTGAGGTAAAATTTGTTGGTTTTTGAATATTAAAGAGTGATTTAGTAGTGTATTTTGTTGTAAGGTTTTGAATTTGGATATGTGGATGAGATCTGATTTAGAAGGGTTTATTTGGATATTGTTGAGTTGATAAAGTTCTAAAATATCATATAGAATCTCTTAGAGATCTTCTTTCAATTCATAGTGCCAAACTGTATTATCTATAAATGCAAGTGAAGGAATTATGATAGTTGTTAGTTGAGTAGAGATAATGTGTTCAAGAAGAGATTTGGTAGAGATTTTGAGGAATTTGGATTTATACTTAGTGTTGATATAGCTAAGAATAGGATTGTAGTAGATTTTCTATAGTAATAGAGAGAAGGTTTTACCTTGTTCTATATCTGAATATAAGATAATAGGGTTTGTGAGACTATATGCTATTGTCATGCCTATAATTTTCTATTTCTTTATTTTTCTTTTATTTTATTTTTAGTTTTATTATTTGATTTAGT
>CAJVPM010001642.1:0-11532 GCA_910592325.1 Scutellospora calospora | reverse complement strand
ATGTAGTTTTGAAATCTTTAATATAGAACTTATGTTCTAATTTTTTTTGAAAATAAAGTTTCGACTATGACATTATTGAAAAAAAAAAAAATAAAAATAAATAAATATTAAATTATAAAGTGATAAATTAAATAAAAATAAAATAAAATAAAATAAAAATAAAGAATAAATAAATTTGGATTCTATAATTTCATAGTATGCTGAAAGATAAACACTTTTTATAAATTACAATATATAGTAAAAACTTTGAATTTTAAGACTTTTCTATTTTATGCATAAGTAAGATGAACAAAAAACAAAATATTATTTATTACATTTGAATAGGCTAGAGCTTGCAAGAGACTTTTACTACTCATAATTTTACACTATTAACAATCATATATAGTTTCTAAAATTTAGATTAACAAATATACTAACAAGTTACAATACAAGTTATTCACAGTTAAAGCTATTACATATTTTGTTAACTAAGAAAAATAAAAATAAAAATAAACTAATATTTAAATAATTAAAGAAAATAATAAAATAAAATAAAATAATGTTTGATAAAAATTAATAATGAAAAGAGATTTGAATAAAAGAGGTAAAAGAAGGCAAGAAAGAGATAAAGTTATTAAAGAGAGTGTGAATATTTTAAGCAGAAAATATTTTGTTATTAAATTTTAAGAGCATAAAAGAAGAAATAAGAATATTGTTTTTAAAGAGGTTATAGTAGAGAGATCAAAATTTTAAAAATACAAATTATTGTTATAGATGTTGTAGCATATTTCAAATATTAAAAATATTAATTTATAATTTAGTATCCTTATACTTATATATTTGGCTCATAAGATACTCATCTATTAGAGTATTATTCATCCTGTAGAGTTGCAGTATAAAGATTATTTATTAAATTAATCTATATACTGTATTTAAAAATCTGTAATTCATGTTTATTAATATTTACATATTAAATAATCTTTTTATTTAGTTAGTAAGTATAAAGATCATTTATTTATTATTAATCTATATATTTAAAATCTGCAATTATATTTATAAATATTTACTTGTTAAATAATCTTTTTATTCTAGTTCATGAGTATAAAGATCATTTATTAATCTATATATTTAAAATCTGCAATTCATGTTTATAAATATTTATTTATTAAATAATCTTTTTATTTAATTAGTGAGTATAAAGATTATTTATTTATTATTAATCTATATATTTAAAATCTGCAATTCATATTTATAAATATTTACTTGTTAAATAATATTTTTATTCTAGTTTATAAGTATAAAGATCATTTATTAATCTATATATTTAAAATTTGCAATTAGACGCAAATCATTAACTCTTTCTAATGATCACTTGTACCAAATTTTCTTGAAAACAACTTGCAATATCTTAAAATTCTACTAAGTATACTACCTTTAGCCTCTTAAATAATATTGTTTGGCATACAATTTTATATATAGTTGGTATAGTTTTATATCTTGTAACTAGCTCATTAATAAGATATTTTAACTAAGGCATAGGAATGCTTTACAGCTAATATCTCAAAAATTTATTAAGTATTCAGCCCTTTTTATTTAATAAAAAAAAGAACCAGCATATTCTCAGCTTCATTTTGATATATAATACACAAAAAATAGACTAATATTTAAATTTTTATTCAAAAAACTTTAAAAATAATTTGTAAAAAAACTTGCTCTCTTTTTTTGCAATTTTTGAGGAATTCCCTTTGATCTGGTTAACCCTAACATATTCCAAATAAATTACAATAGGCTTACAAATCAATATTATACTAAAATTATTAATTTTTTACAAAAATAACTAATTTCTAATTTTAGTTTCTTTTTATTTTTAGTACAAAACCTTGTTATACGTTCATCAACTTTGTTGTAATGTGTTACTGTTACTCACTTATTTATTATCTCTTATTTGTCACCTTTTATCTATCACACCTTTATTTATCATACCTCTTATTCATCACATCTATTATTTATTACACCTCTTATTTGTTATACTTATTTTTTAACTTTTTTCTAGTTTTTTATTTTAATTATTTTTTTTTCAAATTTCTTATTATTCTATTTTTAAAAATTTATTACTAACATGCCTACTTTAACTAGCTCTACTCCAGATTCTTACAATATTAATCATTTTCTTTTCTACTACTCAGACTATTACAGGATTGGCTTTGTTGAAGCAGATACAAGCAAAGCATAAGTTCTTATTGCTTGTTTTAACATACAACAATATAAACTGACAAAACAAAACTATCACTATATGTATTTATTTGAGCAACCACAAGTTGCAACTTGTTTATATAAAAAATACCACACTACTTTTACTTCTCAAAGATTTAAATATAATGATACATCCAAACTATTTACTCCAACTCCTGCTACAACTTCAGCTCTAATCACTAACCTTAGTACAAAATTATTCAATAAAGATAAACTCTTATCTCTATCTTTAATTAAACTTATCTTGTAACCTACTTCTACTATTCTATTTCCTTTAGCAACATTTATCTCTGTTAATAATATTGATTTAACTGCAACACCTATTGCTACACATACTCATCATCTTCATACTTGCACAATTTATCATCTACAAAATATTACTTGTGCAGTTCATTCTAACAAAAAACATATTCATAACTCTACTGCTATTATTATTAAAGAAATATTAATTCATAATTCTTGATTTTCAAATATACTAATTTCTCTTTCCAAAACCAAATCTCTTAACTTCTACTAAATATTCTTCCTTAGTTCTATTAAATTTATTCGCAAATCTAAACAAAATAAATGCAATTTTCTTAAACAAATTAAAACATCTTTTTTAACTAACAAAACTCAATCTATACATGATAACTCTAAAGATTTTGACTGGTTCTCTAACTATCCTATTACAGAAGAAATGAAACCCTATACAAAATTAAAAACTTCACTTGCTTTTTCAATTTTTAAATTCATTCAACCTCATCTTAGAGATTTTAAATCTAGCTAAATCTGACAACAAAACAACCAACAAACTATATCTAATTCTGAAAATACAGATCAAGAATCAAAATATACTTTCAAATATCTTCTTTACTATTTTGCTAGCCAACATCCTAATTTCTTAACAAACTTCATTTATGAAGCAAATCCTGAAATAAGCTGTAATATTGAAATTCTTTTTAATACTCTTTATTCTACTTTCACAATACTTCTTGGATCATTTATTGAAATTTTGTTTATCAAACTTAACTACAAACAAATTTTCTGCTCTTATACTAATATTACACCATATACTATTTCAAATCATATTTGTATTACTCTAAACTTTGCTCAACTTCACTTAAATTTAAACTATTTCTACTAAACTATTAATTATGCACAATTTACTAAAGATTTAGATATCAAACCAATTCGCTTTCAACTTCACTATATCTTTAATAAAGATCAACTCAACAAACTATTGGTTACTATTAAAAATGACTACAAATTTAATATCTATATTGACTTAAATATCCCTAAGTAATATTTTCTAAATTCATATAAAATAATTTCTTTTAAAGAATGTAATTATACTTTTGAAAAATGATATAATTCATTCTTTGAAATTTATAGTCGTCAATTCATCTTTATAGACAAAATTAAACAAAAAACTATATTAAATACTAAATTTATCTTCAATTTTTATCTTATCAAAAAAAACTCATTGCAGAAAATTTTAAATATTCTACTCTTTCATCATTACAAGAGCATTCTAAACAATCTACTAAAACAACTTTTTTCCATCTCCATACTTGCAACTTTGATACTACTCAAATATGTCTATTAATTACTAATAAACAAAAATATGACTTTTCTACTATATCTAAAAATATTTTTAAAAACTCTTTTATTCACTTTCTAGTTACTTCAAAAATGAATATTGATAGTGATAAAAAAAAATCTACTATTATCTATTCTACTCTAAACTATAAAATATTTAATGAAAACCAAAAATATTAAGCTAGCTTCAAAATTCCAACACTAATTACACTTTTTAATAAACTAGCTGATAATGCTGAAAAAGAATTTATGTCACTTAATAATTCTACAACTAATTCTAAATGATGAATATACTACTTTTATATTTTTTTTAAAGCTTTTCTTTTAGCTGCAAGCTGAAATGATAGTATCACTGAGCTAAGCCAATATGATACAATTATAAAAGTCACTCAAAATCCTATTAATACATATGATCTTGCATATATTCTCACATTCTATTATATTTTATATCAAATCCTGTTAGTTTACTTCAAATTCGCTCTAAATACAAAACAATATTTTATCCTCAAGCTCAACAAATAATTCATGATAAATTTAAAATTACTTTTAAACAACCAAAATTTATTAAACAATCTCTACTCTTCAATACAAATATTACTCAAGATTCTTCTTCTTTATAACAAGAAGATAACATAACTAAAGTAACTATTGAGTCAATATCTAATAGTTCTAAACTTTTTTATATAGAAATTACTACTCAAAATTTCTAAAATTGTCTTCTGTAAATTAAATGATTACAACTACTACCTCTAAAATAATGATGTTTTCTACCTCTTGTAAGCTATTTTTAGAGGAAAATATAGTAAGTAGATGAGTGGAAAAGTCTATTTACATGAAGGATTAAGTTTATAATAGCTAGACTCAACATACAGAGCAGGCTATAAAACTTTTTGCAACTGTGAAAACTGGGTATACAGTGAGTGATTTTACAGAAAATATTCAAATTTCCTTAATTACCACTACTTCAACTCCTATTTAGGAAATATCAAATATATATTATTATAAATTTCTAAATTACTACAATATACCTATACTCCTAAAACTACAAACTTTAGGTTCTTTCATCCAATATTTCTATTACAACAATTTTACCCAATTTTTCAAAATTTTAATTAATACTACTTATAATAAAATACATATTTATACTAACAATAATGATCTATTACTTTTAAATCATATTCAACTTCAAACTAAAAATCTACTAAAATATTATCATTTACTAATTAGATCTATCTCTAACAATATGTCTTACCTCAATAGTTTTACTATTGAAATTAAATATACATCACTTCTTATCAAAATTGCTTCTATTAACATAAATAGCCTTCTTCAATCTAATAAAAAACTTACAATAACTGAAGCTTTTAATAATAATTCCTATAATATTTTAGGTCTTTCTAAAACATATTTATCTATAAAAGAAGAGAAAATACTCAACAGCTAAATTAACAACTACCAAAGTTTCTAGAGTGTCTATACTCATATATATCAAGCAAGTATAAGGATTTTTATATATCAAAAAATCTCCAAATATATTGCTCATATATATAACTATAAAGGCCATAAATAGGAACTAGCCCAAAATATTATTTCTAAAACCAAACGTATTAAATTTTTCTATCCAACAACTCTACCAATTCCAAATACAAATACTATATCAAATCAAACAAATAACTTTGAACTTGAAATTAAAAAATGGTTCTTACAAGGCTCTTCTCTATTAACTTCAACTTTATAATGTCATGATTAACACCTTAGGTCTCCTCCAACCTGTCCTAAACTAAAATTTAATTTGAAATAGTTAAATATAGTATTTATATAGGAAATAGGGGGTGTAATGTCACATTGGGTGCCTTGTTTAACTGAAAGTTAAATTTATGTAACACAAATGTAGTTTTGAAATCTTTAATATAGAACTTATGTTCTAATTTTTTCTAAAAATAAAGTTTCGACTATGACATTATTAAAAAAAAAAAAAAAAAAAAAAAAAATATAATAATAATTTTTATTTGTCATATATTATAATTTGTTATATCCTTTACTTAGAATACCTAATATATATCATATTATGATTATTTTTTTTATTTCTGTATAAATAAAATTTTATAACATAATATATATATATAATAATAATAATAAAATTAATTTAAATTAAAGATTGATGCACTCTCTCTCCTGACCATTTTGTAAGAACTAAGAGTATTCTCATAAACAGACAAAATAAGCTCTATTAAGAACTTTACTAAATCTAAAAACAGTAACAAAACAGGGGTTCCTCCTCTAGTTCACAGAAAACATAAAACTCTTGCTTTAGAGGTCTCTAAAAGCAAGAAAATTAAACTTGTAGAAAATTTTTCTGAAGAAATACAACTTGATAAAAATATAAATAGCTTTTTTGCTATAAACAAGAAAGATATGACAACAAAAAATACTCTTTCTGCTCAAACAAGCACATCACAACAAAATATAACTAGTAACAGTACTTCTAGTTAGGACGAACAAGTCTCATAAGAAAGTGAAAAAAGTGGCTTTGAAAAAACAAGTAGTTTCTATAACAATGTAGTTACGTCTAGTTCTAAGATATGTAGTGAAAAAGAAAATAGCATAAACAACAACACAACAAAAACAATATACACTTTACTAGGTAACTTATTATCAACAAGCTCTAAACCAACTTTTGTAAACAATAACAACAATATATTAAACAAACCATGGTCAAGTTTATTTGCAAAAGTTAAAAAAGGACAATTAACATTTTCCTTCTTTTTACTAAGAAATAATATAAAGTTAAAAAATGATAATACTCTTATCTTAGATATTCATAATCTCAATAGCTCTCTAAATGAAATTATTTTGTTTTTTTTTTGTTTTTTTTTTTTTTACTTTATACAAATGCCATCGGTCGAATTTTTTATTGGTATTGATAGTGAGTAAATGATACATATTATGAGAGTACAACTAGCCACATGTACAACTTTAGATTGTCTAATTTAAGTAGTCTGTTCAAAGGTTCTACACTAGCTACTATACCTGAAATCTATTTGAAGATTACCTATTTAAACTCTCTGGCCCTATGACACTTATTCGTATTCTATCCTTGTTTTACCAAATTCACCTAACTCTGTGCTACTTCTTCTGGAAGATACCCGAGCTGACATTAGTTCACAAACTTTATAGTTCAGAGCCTAGACCCTATCACAAGGTATCCCTTCACCAACTCTCTAACCGATGAAGTGCTGTAGTACTCAACTATGCTATGCTATATCCCAATCTAGCTTGCATATACCTTTATTCAATGTTTGTACAAATCTGGTTGTTACTGTAACCTTCTACTAGATCAGTTCTCTATATTTTCAGATATTTCACGAGACAGATCCTTCCAATCTAGTTAGCTGCCAAGCCAGGTTAGTGTTGCTGTATGACTTTGTGTAATGGACTTACTTGCACCTGCTCAGTGTATCTTTCAGCCACAAATTTCTTTTATCAGATCAGATGTAAACCAGTATGATTGTCGAAATCTATACTACTTCACCTAACTCAGGATTTCTACTATACAGGTTCCCTACTCATAGATCAGTGTACATATATTATCCTGTAATTAACTACTGCCACACTAATATTTTTCCTATCAAGATTTATTCGTATAATATTATGACACGCTGAATGTCTGTTACACTTCCAATATCCTGATTGGAATTGGTACAACGTGATTTACAGGGTTACAACCCCCCAGAAACAAGTAGAGTTTATCGTAAGTTGAATACAGATATCTAAGTAATTATTCAATTCTGTATACAGTGGGATTTAAACCCTAGACCTCTTATATGGCAGTCTGGCAACCTAATCACTACACTAAGATCGCGAGACCACCTAAATGAAATTATGATTTCTCTTTATGATTTAGTAGGATGTGATATAATTGCTACTAAGCTACATATTAATAAAAGTATATGTTCTTATTTAGAACTAATCTTCACAGACAAGAAAAAACTTAAATACTATGCTACCAAAGGAGTAGAAATCTTTGATAAGATCTACTATAGATACATCCCAACTAATATAAGAAGGTCATTCCTTTCAATTAAAATCAGAAATGTCTCTCTAGGTAATAAAGATATTATTTCAGATGAAATTAAAGAAGCCTTTGAAGATATTAGCCAAATTGCCTCTATTAAACCTTTATTGATCGAAAGTATACCTTATCTAACTGATCAGTGAATCATTACTTTTAAAACTACTGAAGACCCCAATTTAGAAGAAAAAATTCCTCGATTCTATATCCTTATAGATAACAAAATTGTTACAGAATAGCATTCTGCTTCAAAACTCCGCTATTTCTGTGACAAGGAAGGTCATATCAAAAAAGATTATAATCAATATAAAGAAGCCTCCTTACTCTGACAACAACACAAAGAATTCTTGTCTAACAAAAAGAAAGGTAAAAACACTCAACTAGAAATAGAAATCAAAAATTCTAATTTTTAGAAGAATAATACAGAAGATTCAACAAACAAAGAATCTCAAAACTTAAGAAACTCTCTCTTCTGTCTCAATAATAACAGAAGATGAAGTTATGAATATCTTATCAACAAATAATCAGAATTCAGAAATTGCAACAGATAATACTGAAAAAGAAAATATCATACTTGCTAATATAGCAATAGATTTAAATGCAGAAGTAGAAAAAATTAAGGCTACAAACTCCCCAATTATCCTTATCTCAAATGATAATAATCTGCAACCTCATATAAACAAGACAGAAGATAGTTTTACAGTAGTCACCTCAAAAAAAAGAAAAGATAAGAAAGAATATACAAATCAGAAATCAGAACTAATCAGATCTGCTTCTTACAGAAAAGCATGTAATGGAATATAAAATTCTCTGATTTGAGTTTGTACTATACTATCTTTCTTATAACCAGACAATTCAAGTTTAAAATTGTAACTCTTAATGTAAAAGGGTTGAATAATTAACGAAAACAAAAAAACACTTTAACCTTTTAAAATCATATAAATTAGATCTTATTATACTACAAGAAACAAACTTAAATGACAATAATACTTTAAAATTTCTTAAGAATCAATAGTCTTTCGACTCAATATAGACAAACAAAACTGCTATACTTGCATACAACAAAAATATAATCTTTAAAAATATAGAGACAAAACTAAATGATAGAATTATTATTGCAAACTTTGTATTCAAAGGTTTTACTTTCCAAATATCTAACATCTATGCTCCTCTAAGTCTAGACAAAAGAAAACACTTCTTTGAGAAATAGATTCCACATCTCAAAGATAACTATATCAATATCATCACTAGAGACTTCAATACTAATTTATATTCAGAAAAAGATAGAACTAGTGAGGCAGCTTCACAACATGATACAACAAGAACACAATTACTAGACCTTATTAAAAACTTTACAGACTCCTCAGACTTTATGAACTCCAGACCTTTTCATACTTTTTTTCAAAAAACTCAAGGCAATTATACTATGGCTATACACCTAGACTATATCTTTATAGATAAGAATCATGCTTATCTAATCTCACAGATAGATACAAAGTTTGGAATCTTAGATCATCTTTTGGTGGAATGTATTTTGGATTTTAAACCTAAAGACAAAACATCTATACTCTGGAGATTCAACAAAGATTACTTCAAAAATGAAAAATTACAAAAAGAAATATTAGAAGAAATCACTAAACTAGAAGATATAGAAGATTGGGATTTTTGCAAAATCTGTATACAATCTATAATTAGAGCTTTCAGAAAACCAAGAGCAGTAGAAAACAAAATTGCTAAATTAAACAAAAATATCACTTTATTGAAAGAAAAACTTGCTTGCAACTCTCAAAACTCCTTTCTTAATAATAAATTAATAATCTTACTCTAAATCTTCAAGAAGAACTAATATATTTTGCTAAGAAATGGCAGATTCACTCAAAAGCTTATTGGATTGAGTATAATAAAAAATTAACAAAATATTTTTTTACCAAATACAAAACAAGAAAAGTATACTCAGTTCTCAAAGATATTAGAAAGCTTGAAGCCTCTACTCAAACAAGTAAAAATACATTACAGTATATTAGAAATAAATATGCTACAATATATCAGAAAGAAGATATCAATATTAATGCAGCTACAATAATCACAGAAGATCTCCCTCAGGTTACTTCTTCACATAACCTTTTGCTTACAAAAGAAATTTCTCAAGAGAAAATTAGTAATACTATTAAGAAACTTCCAAATAACAAAGCTCCTGATACAGATTGCCTAATCTATTAGTTTTACAAACTCACAGAAGAGGTTACAACATCTATTCTATATGGAGTTTTTAATCATGCCCTTAACTCAGGAGTAATGCCTACCTCATAGTGTAAGAGTCTGATTTCGCTGATACCTAAAAAAGATCTAAATCTAGAAAATGTTAACAACTGGAAACCTATTTCTCTAGTAAATAGTGATGCAAAAATTTTTATGAAAATTATTGCGAATCATCTCAACTCTGTTTGTGAAGAAATTATACCACATTAACAATATAGATTTATTAAAAATAGAGCTATTACAGATGCAGCTCTTGATATTATAACTACTATGAGAAATTAACTAGATTCTTTTAAACAGAATTAACTACTCTTTATCGATTAGCAGAAGGCATTTGATTAAGTTAGTCATAACTTTTTTAGCTTATATTGAAAAACATAAACTTCGACACTAGATTTACTAATCTAGTTAATAATCTATTTTCTAATTAAGAAGCTCATATTAGTGAAGCAAGGAATATCTCTAGGCCTTTTAGAGTTGAAAAAGGAGTGAGACAAGAGAATCTCTTTCTCTACTTCTTTACGTACTAGCTTTTGAACCACTCCTAAGAAAGCTAATGAGACACCTACAAGGAATTAATCTAGAAAATTAATCTTTTAAAATTTCTGCTTATGCTAATAATCTGACTATAGGGATCAGTTCTCTTACAGATTAGAATATAATACAATTTTTACTAAATTTATATGAAGCTGTTTCTAATACAAAAATTAACAAGATAAAATCTAAACTAGTTTCTCTTACCCCTATAGCTCGAAAAGTGGAGCTACCAAATGAGAACCAATTTCTAAAATCTGAAGAGCTTAACTCTCTCACAATTTTAGGCTACAACATTCTTACAAATGGTTAGCCTAAAAAAGATCTTTGAACTACAACTACAAAAAAGCTTAAAAAAGCTATAGATAACTTATCAAATAGAAATCTTTCTTTTAAAGGAAAAATCTTGATTGCAAAATTTTTTATTTTATTAAAAGTTTGGTATACAGCCTATCTGCTTTCCTCGAACAGAAAACAATTAGCAGAAATAAACTGTATTATATCTTTTTGGATTAAAGGAACTTCTTGCATACTTTTTAGATACTCTACTTTTCAGCAACTAACAGAATTAGCAGGCCTCCAAGTACCTGTAATCAAAGATATGTTAGATGCTCACTTTATCATAGTTTGAATAAAGCTTCTTATATCAAACTCACTTTGGACAATATATGAAAGGAACAAAATAAGCTCTATACTTAGATGCAAAAGAAATACTTCTCTTTTATAAGCACTCAGTACAGATAACCTACAAACTAAAGCTTGGCTTTCAGAATGAAAACCCTACCTCATAGCCTGGTCAAAAATTAATAGAAAAGCTTTCTCAACTTCTAACTGGCCTTGAAACTACAATGAAA
>CAJVPM010001641.1:0-11537 GCA_910592325.1 Scutellospora calospora | reverse complement strand
AATGTTGCATCATTAGCTAGTCTGTGGTTGTTGTTAGAAAGTTTGCATTTGATAAGGAGCCAGCATTTTGGGCAGGTGTGTTGGCAGGAATTTGGTGTAGGAGATGGTGGGATGCTTTCGGTAATTCCCTCAAAATTTTGAAGAAAAGCTTTAGTTTTTTTATTACTGGGGTTTGCAGGAAGAATAGTAAAGTTAGGGATAGAGGTGTTGTATTCGGTGTTGTTTGCAGAGATAAAACTGGTATGGTAGGTGTTACAGAGGCATTGGGTAATAGCTGAAGTTTTGGGAGCGAAAAGAAAATGCATAGGTTTGGTATTGCTTCGGAGAGTTTTAGTAAGACAAGTAATTGGCTTGCTTTTAGATGGAATTGGCGTAATATTTTTTGGGTCTTCTTCGTAGAAAGCTACTCCAAAGGTGTCAGAACACTTTTTGTAAAAGTAGTCCAGATCAAGGGTATCTGGGATTTCACTAGTTAATGTAGGCATTTTGCTGTTGGCAGGTTAAAACTTGGGTAATGGATGGGTAATTTAGGGGGGGTGTGATGAATAAGTGGACAGAAGTTAGATAATTGGATGAAGGATGTAAAAAGTATAGGATGTGATGGATAAGAGGGTGTGACAAATAAAATATATCACAGGTGATGTTTAAAAGGTGTGATAAAGATTCCTTTATCACAGGTGTGATGTGATAGTTAGAGATGTATCACAGATGCTGTGTTTAGCCTAAAATAGATTGAGTTTAATTAGTTTATAAATAGAATTTTAATATAGGACCAATTTAGGAAAAATTTAATTTGTATTAAATTTAATGCATATAAGGTGCATGTGTTTGCCAAAAATGGTTTTGTAGTAAATTAATCTAATTTAAGTATGTGTGGGGTCAGTCCGGGTTCTGTTGTTACACAAAAACCGCCTGTATGTTTAGGGAATATAGTATAGAGGGTAATTAATAAAGAATTTTATTAAATGCCTTTAAAGTTGTTATCCTTGCTAGAATGCTCAAAATTTGGTCAATTTTGATGAAATTTAGCTTGTTAGAAAGCTGGTAATGTGCTGGACAACTTTAATTAGAGGACCTGAGAGGGTTGAGAAGGTGAAAAATATGTAACTCCGGAAAGTTAAAAATATTTTGGCAAGAAGCCGGAGGACGGCCTTTCTCCCCAAATATTTTAGCTAGAGACTTGAAACTTTAGGAGTATATGTATTTTTGTGTGCTGAACAACTTTACTTAGGAGGTCAAAGTTGGTTTTATTAATAAAATATTTAGATATTTGCGTTTTTGTAAGATACGTTTTTGGAAAAATTTTGGTACTAGGATCTACAAGATTAAGTTAGGTTTTATAATTTCATCTAAATTTATATATTATAATAAAGTTATAAAGTTGTAGTTTTATCATCTATTATTCTAATTATTCTTTAGATAAAGAGAATTTTAACTATTGGAAAGCTAAATAGTCAGTGATTAGAGTAAAATAGTAGGTTTCTAAATATTTGTAAAAATGTTTTATAGTCTATACTATAGCAACACATTCTAGTTTAGTAGTACTATAATTTATTTATTTCTTTTTTAAACTTTTGCTTATATAAGCAACTGGATATTCTTTTCTATTTTCAAAAATTTAACTAAGAATAGCTTCATATCTATTATAAAAGGTATTAGTTAAAAGAATAAATTCTTCTTTGTTATTAGAATAGATTAATATTAGAACTATTACTAATCTTTGCTTCAATTCTTTAAATACTTTTTAACAATTATTATCCTATTTATAAAGAGTATCTTTTTGCAATATTAGTTTAGTAGTTAAATAATTATTAAGAAACTTTTAATAAATCTTCTATAAAATTTTATAAGTCTTAAAAATAATTAGATCTGAGTAATAGTTTTAGAGTATTAGATATTTTGTATGACAATAATCTTTTCTGAATTTGATGAAATTCTTTTAGCTTTAAAGATATGTTTTAAAAAAAATAATTTTGTTATCCAAAAATTATATTTCTCTATATTAAGCTTTAATTCAGCTTTTCTGATTCTTGTAAAAACTTCTTGTAGATATTTAATATAATTACTAAAGCTTTATAAGAATATATTAGTATTATCTAAATTAATATCTATATATTTATAAGCTATATCTTTATAAATCTAATTTATGAGTTAGAAGATTACAAGAATATTGCAAAGTTCAAATAATATTATATTTAACTTATAAGTACTATATCTTATTATAAAAGCTATTTTCTCTTTATCTGCTAGATTCATCATTACTTGCTAGTATCTACTTATAAAGTTAAGAGTTAAAAAATAAGTAGCTTCAGTAAATAAGTCTAACATTTTATCTATTCATATAAAAAGATAAAAATTCTTTATAGTAATTGCATTAAGTTTTCTTTAATTAATACAAAATCTTTTCTTTCTATTTTTCTTAGTAACAAGTACAACAGAAGAAACTCAAAGACTTGTTGAATTTGTTATAAGATTATTTTTTTTTTTCTTTAATAAAAGAATCTTGCTACTTATATTTTTTTTTATTGTTAAAGCTACTTCTTTAGTTGATTAGATTTTATTAGTTTATTATTATAGAACTATTATATAAATAGTTTCCTAAGGTTTTACAGTTATATGATAAGTATACAACAAGCTACATATACAACTTTAGTTATTATCTAATTTAAATAGTTCACTATATAAACAATTAACCATCTATTAGTTCTATACTATACTGCTATATTTGCAACTTGCCTTTAAATTACCTATTTAAACACTCTGATTATTAACTTTTTTTTTTATTCTAAACTAATGTCACTACTATATCTAATTGCTTAAGCTAGCTAACTTATATATGAATCTATTTACTGCACAGCTTAGATCTTCTTAGAATATATATTGCCTAATATATTATGAGTACATAGAGCTCTAATTAACCTTAGAAGTATTTTCTATCAGAGTGGTCATATGTTTATTTTACTGATTTACTTAAATTAGATTCTTGTTAATATTTGTATAAATCTAGTTTCTGATATAGCTCTCTACCAAATATAGTTTTCTAAGTTTTAACTAGATGTTTTATAAGATAGATCCTCCTAATCTAGTTAGCTACTAAACCAAGTTAGTATTGCTATTTGTAGTTAGCACTAGGCTGCAGATTTATAATAGTTTTACTTATATCTACTCAATCTTCATCCTTTGTACTCAGGATTTTATTGGATCAAGTATTAACTAGCTTAACTATTAAAATCTATATTACTTTACCAAACTTAGAATTTCTACCATACAAGTTCTCTGTATATAGATCCTATCAAAATTTATTTATACAATGTAACTCAAACATTGCATAATATCTCTAATATTCAATTGATATTAGTGCAATATAATTTACAGAGTTGTAACTTTCAGAAACGAACAGAGTTTACTATAAGTTAGATACAAAGATTCAGATAAATATTCAAATTCATCAACAGTATGATTTGAACTCTAAACCTCTTGTATAGCAGTCTGGCAATCTAATTACTATACTAAGATTACCAGACCTATCTTGCTACTTATATTTTATTCAATTTAAAACTAATAATATAATATAAATATGCTACAAAATATTTAAATACAATATAATATACTAGATAATTCTTATATCATATCTTTTAACTAATACTAGTCTAAAAAAGCTTTCTAAATTATATTAATACATTGAATTTTTACTTAGAGCTTACTTGAATATTTCTAGAGTCTCTAAGTATGATTAATTCATCAACAATTTACTCTTCAAAAGTTTTTATATAAAGACATATAGAACAAATTTAAATTCTTAATAGCTTATTGATAGCTTAGTTAAAAACCTCTTATTCACCTTCTATTCTGTGTTAATTTGATCTAAAATAAGTAGACAATAAAAAGAAAAATAAAAATTTTATATATAATAAAAGATACAAAGTCACATATTATATAATAAAGTTGAATAAAGGAAACCTGCTAATAGATAAAAATCTTTAAACAACAAAAATAAAAATAAAAAGAGTCTAATATTTCTTCTAAAATAGTATAAAAATTGTATATATATAATACTAAAATTATTCTTTAAATTCTCACAGAAATAGAGTACTATATTACAGAGAGAATATTAATAACTCAGATTTTCTATAGCATATATTTGGCCTAATATATATTTGTTATTCGTTTACAGTATAGAAAACAACAAGCTAATATCCAATTATTTTTATTAATGCATATTGCAGATCTTTTAGAAAGGGTAAGTTAAATTCCCTAAAAAAATACTAATAAGTAAAAAAAAAATTCAAAAAACAATATCAGAAGAAGCTACTTCTAGGAAAGTAAGATTTTGCTACTTATTTTCTTGCCAAAAACAGTACAAATACTTGTTAAACTAGCTATATCTGTGCTAGCAAACTACTAGTAAGTATTACTTAAAATACAGAAGTATTTGACAATTTTTCTTATATCTATTACTTTTTTATAGTATCTAGAAGTTATATTCAAATAATATGACTAAAAAGAGCTCATACAAGAGAGTTATTTACCTATAATATATTATAGAAAGTCTAAGAAGAAGAATATTATTATCTGTTATAGCAAAAAGATTTTTTGCAAATCAGATTTTTTGTAACAAAAGTGATCAAAGAATTAATAAGAAGAGTTGTTATAAGATTATTTGCTAGTATTTGTTGAAATTCTTAATTAATAAATATAAGTTTATAATTAAAAACTCCTTCCTAGATCATTTTGACTATTTTTAAAGCTAAAGCAAAAACATATTTTTCTAAGAAACTGTATTAAGAAACAGTACAAGAAGCAATAAGCAAAAGAAAAGAGCATACAAAGTTATATTTAGTAGATAGGAAAATATTGGAAATTTTAAAAATAACTAAAAGAAAACTCAAGTCTCAAAGAAAAGTTATAAAAATTTTGACAAAAAGTAAGGATTTGAATCTACTCTGTCTCACAAATCCTCTAACATAATACAAGAGTTACAAAACAAGGTAAACAAATTATACATAAGTAAATCACTAATTTGATATATTAAATGTAAGCCAACAGAAGAGAAGTATATAGCATCTAAATTAAACAGAATGTAGATAATCAGAAAATAGTTCAGAGTTTTTAGAAAAAAAGCTGAAGTCACTTTGATAAGAGTAGAATTTGATTAGCTATAATATCAGCAGATAAAAAATATATTCATACAAAGTAGTCAGAAGAAAGCTACTCACCAAATAAGAAAAAAGTAGTAAGCCTTAAAGTAATACTTAAGGAAGAGAAACTACAGAAGCTCACTAGTGTAATTGAAAGTATAGAAGAGAGCAAATAGATGAACTTATTTCTAGAATTATAGAAATAAGTACTAAAATTATCATAGTAACCAGAAATTAGTATATAATAATAAATAAAATAATTATTGAAGAAAGTAAAGAAGTACTGACTACAGCTCTTGAAGAACTTAAACAGAAACTCATAATCATAAAAAAGACTAAAAAAAGTAAAATAAAACCTAAAAAAAATGAGAATTTAATAACAGAAATTAAATCATAGTTTAAAGAAGCCCTACAGGAAATATCTAATTTAGTAGTCCAGAAGATAATTATAAAGACTTCTAAGACTAACTTATCTCTGACCAAACTAACTAAAGTAGAGAGAGTAAAAAACAATACAAAATTAATAATCTCGAAAAAAATTGAGTATCTAAATAGGAAAATTGTAATAAGTAATAAAATAGCAGTTGATATTCTATTTACAAATAGTAAGTTAGAAGAAGCCTATAAAATATATAACTCTCAAAAAAGTAATACAATAGCAAGTATATTTCTATCAGATAGTAAGATCAATTTAGTTAGTACAATGTCTGTGAAAAATGAGTCTATTGATTTAGTCTTGTACACAAAAGATATAATTTTTGAAAATATAAAAAATACTCCACTTAGAACTTCAAAAAAAGAAATTAATAATTCAAAGAAGTATTAGAAAAAGTAACTAAATTATGTAGTTGCAAATTATAAATAACTACAGAGAATTTTACTAGAAGATAGTTAGTAGACTTCTAATAAAAATACCTGTAAAGAAACAGAAGAATACAGAGCAAAGATATCTTTTATTTCACTTTATGAGAAATCAATAAAAGAACAAATTAAATTCATAAAAGGAATACTATTATTATAATATGAATTTTTAGTAGTTAAATTTTATTATTTAAATTTTATTAATTATATTTTATTAGTATAATATTTTTCTATTAATTTAAAATTATTTAGATATTTTTTGTATAACAACAAGCTGCAGAATACCTTGTATAACTCTGTATAACTTTGTATAACTCAGTGTAATCTACTTGTACCAAATTCTTTAATTCGAATAAAACTGCTTTTTTAGAGTTCATATAATGTTAGGTGCCAATCTGGAGAACCCTATTTTGAGGGTCTTATCTAGAGGTTCCCAATTTAAGATGCCTAACTTGAGGTTCTCATCTGAGGTTCCTATTTTAGGTTTCTAACCTAAGGTTCCTATAATTAGATCCCTATAATTAGGTTCCTATAGTAGGTTCCTATAGCAAGTTTTCCAAAATTAGGTTTTCAAACTAGGTTCCTATACCAAGGTTTTCAAATTTAGGTTCCTATTCTATAATGTCTAAAAAGCTATATAAACCCTGCTATTTCTACTAAGACAAGATAAGTTCTCTTTCCCTTCTTTTAATATAAGTTCTTTTTCTCTTCTTTTAATATAAGTTTCTTAACTTATATTCTTTCCTCTAAAATAATAGTTTCTTTTAGTTTTTATAAATTATTTTTTAAAAACAAATCTTTTTTTTCTTAGTTAGCTTGTAACGTTTAACTATTTCTTTGATTATTATTTCTTTAAGTTAGCTTGTAACATCTAACTTCTTCTTTTATCTTTTATCTTCTTTCTTATATCTTTTATACTGGTCAAATGAATTTATACTAGTGACCTATCAGCATATTAATATTTCGATATGAGCCTGATTTTAAACAGATATTTGGCTCGAATAGGATATCTTTTAGTAACAAATCAGATTTAAAAAAATCGATAGAGCTATCAGCATGCTGATATAGCTATCATATAAATATCATAATAAACTGATATTTAAACGATAGTCATATCAGTATGCTGATAGCTCTATCGGCATATCGATAGCTCTATCGATTTTTTTAAATTTGATTTGTTACTGAAAGATATCCTATTCAAGCCAAATATCTGTTTAAAATTAGGCTCATATCGAAATATCATTATACCAATAGGTCACGATATTATACTAGTATAAATTCATTCAACCAGTGTTATCTTCTATTATTTTATATTTTACCTTATATCTTCTTTGAATATTCTTCTATCTTCTTTATATCTATTCTTTTATAAAACTATTTATCAATAAACTATTTAAATTATAAACCAAAACCAAGTATTATTGTCTCTAAATTGATATTATCTTCTTATTATAAACTATTATCATCTATAAACTTTATAAACTCATTTCTTAACTCTTGAACTCATTAAGTCAAGTAATTAGTTGCTAGGTTTAGCTGGTAACGACAACTCTTTTTGAATCTATAAAATTGTTAAGCCTAGTTACTATATTACAATGTAATTACATATACTAGTAACAAATATTAACTTTATATGCAGATTATGCTATCACAGATATTCGATATCTCTATATAGATGCTATAATTAGTGAATTGTCTAATCTAAATATTAATTGTTTTTTAAAAATACTATCTTATAAAATTTTTAAAAGATCAAATTAAGAGAAGAAATTCAAGAAATATTTGAAAAAATATCATTTCAAAAAACTTTTATAAAAACAGTATTTTAAAATATTGTTATAAGTAGTATAGCATTTTCAATATACTACAAGTAATATAAAATACAGAAAAGAGACTTCTAATGATATCAAAGTGAATTATTATATCACTGTAGTAGTTTATTTAAAAAAAGTATTTATAAAGCCAAGCTTATATTTTATTAAAAAATTAATTAAGAACTTGAATTTTATTAAATATTATATTATTATTATTATTATTATTATTTTTACTTTATATAACATAGTATTAGCATCCAGTGACCTAGTATAGTGGTTAGGTTGTCAAACTGCCATACAATAGGTTTGGAGTTCAAATCCTACTGTTAATGAATTTGAATAATTTCTCAGATCTTGTAATATATTACAGTAAACTCTATTCGTTTCTGAGGGCGTACCCCTGTAAATTGAGTTGTACCAAATCGATCGAAACTTGGAAGTGTAGCATAATATTACATAAATAAATCTTGATAGGATATACAAGTAGGGGACCTGTATGGTAAAAATCCTGAGTCAGTAAAATAGTACAGACTTCTAACAGGACTACATCAGTTAATGTTTGATCTGAGAAAAAAACTCAGTCTAATAAAGGTAGAAGGTTTTGAGGTCTTTGAGCAAAAGGTAACTGAAACCAGCTAGATACTGGAAAAGGACTAGGTTGACCGACTGATAGAGAACTATAGTGAAACCTAGGGTTGTACAAACATCTACAAGAGTCTAATCTAGATGATCCTGTAAAATAGGTACAGGCAACTCTAGAGGGTTTGCTTCAAGATTAACTGGCTTTGCAATACTAGCAATATATCTGGTATAGTATATTTTGAGAGGACCTAAGCTAATTTAGATAAATAGATCTGAAATGAGCTAGCTAGCTTAAGGGGTTAAGTGTTGCAGTGACATTAGGTTTAGATCTATATAGGTTAATGAATAGAGTGTTTAAATAGATAACTCACAGATGAGTTACAGGTATAGCAGCATAGTGTAGAACAATTGAGTGATCTAATTGTCTATGCAGTGAACTACTTAAAATAGATAATGACTAAAGTTGTACATGTGGCTTGTTGTATACTGTTCATGTAATTATAAACAGTAGGAATTATCAATGTATAATCCTGTATGTAAATACTAATAAAATCCTATTAGCAATGTAAGCTACCTTAAATGTAAAAAAAAAAAAAAAATAACATAGTATTAGCTGAATTTTTATTAGTATTAATAGTAAGAAATAATTATATATTATGAGAGTACAACTAGCTATATATATAACTTTAGATTATCTAATTTAAATAGTTCATCTAAAAGCTCTACACTAGCTACTATACTTGAAATTTATTTAAAAATTTTCTATTTAAACTCTCTGTTTACATGCTATTTTACCTGTAATCTATTATTCTTTTATCTAAATTCATCTAACTCTATATTACTTTTATTTTTAAAAAATATCAACAGAATTGATATGTGTTCACAAACTTTATAATTTGAAGTCTAAGCTTATCTTAGGTACTTTTTACTAACTTTCTAACTAAAAAGTACTATAGTATCTAACTATACTATACTATATTCTAATTTGGCTTATATATATCTTTGTTCAATATTCATATAAACCTAGTTCCTATTATAGCTTTCTACTGAGTTAGTTATCTTTACCTCTAGATATTATATAAGATAGAAAATTCAAATCTAGTTAAGTCAAGTTAGTGTTATTATTAGTTGTTTATATCTTCAAATATTATATAAAACAGATTCTCCCAAATCTAGTTAGCTACTAAATTAGATTAGTGTTGCTATATAATCTTATGTAATGAACTTACTCACATCTATTTTACTAATTTTTTCATATACAGATTTTCTAATAGACTTACTTGTATCTAGTTACTGATCTTTTTATATACAAATTTTCTTTATTAAATCAAATATTAACTAGTATGACTATTAAAATTTGTACTACTTTATCTAACTCAGGATTTCTGCTATACAGGTCTCTTGCTTATAGATTTTATTAAAATTTATTCATATAATATTATATTTCTCAAGCACTTTGTCATATTTCTAATATTTGAATTATATTAATACAACATAATTTACAAGATTATAACTTTAAAAAACAGACAGAATTTACTATAAATTAGATAAAAATATCTAAATAATTATTTAATTCTGTAGATAGTAGAATTTGAACTCTAGACCTCTTATATAGCAATCTGACAATCTAACTACTACAATAAGATCATTGGATCTTTTATTATATTATATATATATATATTTTTTTTTTTTTTTTTTTTACTTTATACAAATGCCATCAACCAAATTTTTTATTAGTATTGATAGTGAGTAAATGATACATATTATGAGAGTACAACTAGCCACACATACAACTTTAGATTGTCTAATTTAAGTAGTCTGCCTGAAGGTTCTACACTAGCTGCTATATCTGAAATCTATTTAAGATTATCTATTTAAACTCATTGGCCTTATAACACTTACCTGTATTCTATCTTGTTTTACCAAATTCATCTAACCCCATGCTACTTCTCCTAGAAGACACTCGAGCTGACATTAGTTCACAAACTTTATAGTTCGAAGCCTAGACCCTATCACAAGGTGTCCCTTCATCAACTCTCTAACTAATGGAGTACTGTAGTACCTAACTATGCTATGCTATATCCCAATCTAGTTTGCATATACCCTTATTCGATGTTCGTACAAACCTAGTTCCTACTGTGACCTTCCACCAGATCGGTCCTCTATGTTTTTGGATGTTTCACAAGACAGATCCTCCTAATCCAATTAGACGCTAAGCCAAGTTGGTATTGCCATATAATCTTGTGTAACAGACTTACTCACACCCGCTCAGTCACATCTTTCAGCTACAAATTTCTTTTACTAGATCAGGTATAAACTAATATAACTGTCGAAATCTGTACTACTTTACCTAACTCAGGATTTCTACTATGCAGGTCCCCTGCTCGTAGATTAGTATGTGTATATCATCCTATGATTAACTACTGCTACACTAATATTTTTCTTATCAAGATTTATTCATATTACGTTATGCCTCGCCAAATGCTCCATTACACTTCCAATACCTCGATTAGCATTAGTGCAATGTGATTTACAGGGTTACAATCCCAGAAACAGACAGAGTTTACCATAAGTTGGATACAGATGTCTAAGGAATTATTCAATTCTGTATACAGTGAGATTTGAACTCTAGACCTCTTGCATGGTAGTCTGGCAACCTAACTATTACACTAAGATCGCCAGACCTTTATTATATTATTTTAGAACTACTAGATTCTACAAAAATTCTTCTTTATAAAAGAAGAAAAGCTAGAGTTTATATATCTTTTTATAAATGTTGCTAAATATCATTAAATTTATTTAAATATGACTAAATATTATCAACTATCATCACCAAATTTTTTTAGAGGATATATATTGATATATATTTATAATAGATTTATATCGATTAAAATAAATTGATATATAACGATAAATTAATTATATATCGATTTATATTAATATAAAATAAAAATTGCTAATGATTAAAGTGATAATAATCGTTTTCAATATAAATCAATAATTAAATAGCGATTAAAATTGATTAAATATAACTTATCGAATATTATTAATTAAAAGTTAATTAATTTTTTTTTTTTTTTTTTTCAGCAATCATGCTAATACTTTATTTAATCAATAATTTTAATCTATGACTAAAACATTT
>CAJVPM010001640.1:0-11540 GCA_910592325.1 Scutellospora calospora | reverse complement strand
GGGTTGCAGGTATAGCAGCATAGTGTAGAACCAACAGATGATCGATCATCTGTATAGCAGACTACTTAAATTAGATAATAACTAAAGTTGTATATATGGCTTGTTATACACTCATCATATAACTGTAAATCTTAGGAAACTGTTCATATAATAGTTCCATAATAACAAACTAATAAAATCTAATCAGCCAAGGAAGTGGTCTTAATAATAAAAAAAAAAAAAAAAAAAAAAAAAAAAAAAAAGAGTAATTTGTAGTTATTATTATTTTATTCATTTAGTAACTATATTCATAACTTCATAACTTTATTTGTCTCTTTTAGAAAGGTGAAAAAAACCTATATTTATACAATTTAGTTCACGAAAGCTTATACTAAGTAAATTCTAAATAGTTGAGTTGCTCATATCTTTATGAGCAGTTGTTTACTCCTTCGTGAGCAGTTGTTTCATTTACATTTAAGCTATTCTAAGATAACACGAAGCCACACTGCTCATATTATTATATAATCTTATTCAATTAAGGCTTATTGGATATATGCTTTAGCTCCACTGCTCACCCTAATGTTTACATAGATTATTATTACAATTTCTAAACGTAAATAAAGGTATGAGCAGTCTAATATATAAAGTGTAATAATAAAAAGACTAAATAATAATAAAAATAAAAAGATAATAAATAAACAAATAATAAAAGAAAAGAAAAAGAAATAATTTAGCAAAAAACCTATGACTTATAACAATACACTAATTTATATTTTAACAGTACCAATACATGGTGTAGTTAATCTTTATAGTATAATGAATAGGCTGTGATTAATATTAGATGCAATTTTTAGATCATTTGAATAGAGATTTACAGAACATCAAAAATGTAACTTCTACATATGATATACTCTTTAATGATCAGCAATAATTGTGGAATTGCCGATTTACAATGTAGAATTGTGGAATTACTAAAATTATCAGCAATTATCAATTCCACAATTCCACACTGGTGAAACTGTGGAAATTACGTCATTTCTACAATTCTACAAGTGTGGAATTAGTGTGGAATTGTGGAATTACTAAAATTATTCATGATCATCAATTCTACAATTGTAGAATTAATTCTCCTGCATCACTAGTCATGCGTACCAACAGTTCTAGACAGATACCGCATATAAACACTCATTGTATTCGTTTCTGGAATACTGGTTTACTACGTATACATTCACCCGTAACTGATATTTTATAGTTATTGTATAGGGTTTCAAAAATATGCATGCGAGTAGGGGCCTGCAAATTATCTATTTTTGTGGTCCGGCCCGGCCCATACTTAGTTTTAAAATTTTTTTGTCAGCCCGGCCCGGCCCGCACTTAGTTTTAAAATTTTTTTTGCCGGCCCGGCCCGGCCCGCATATATATAAATTTTTCTTCAGGCTGGCTTAACCCAGCCTAGCGCGCAAAATTTATTATAAATTTTTAAAAATTTTTAGGCCCGCATTGGCCCGCAGTTGTAAAATTTTGTTTCAGGCCCGGCCCGGGCTGCGGGACCCAATGCAGGCCTCTACCGTATATAATTTTATTATATTTTATTTTTTTTTTTAATTAAATTCTTTTTTTTTATTGTACGCAAACAAATGTTGAAAATAAAATGGTTGAAAATTTTATATTATACAAAAATTTAGATATCTTGATGTGCAATAATTGCATAGTAGCTACATAGTAACTACTTAGCTACTATGCAGTTACTGCGCAATAAGATATCAAGATTTCTGTACATTTCTTTATTATATCTAATACCAACAAAAAAAAATACAGGAAACCAAATATTCTGTCATAATTAAATTATTAGCTACAATTAAATCAAAAAATAAGTTATCTTAACAATATATTATTCTAAAATAAAAATAAATATATATTCTATAAAGTCTTTTTAAATTTATATAGCTACTAATTATATTTTATGAACTTTAAATAACTATGAATCGTCTGGCGAAGATTAATGGTTTTTATTATTCTTCGTTTGTTTCGGTTTCTTCGCTTTTTTCGGTTTCTTTTGTGATGAGTGGTCTGGTGAAGACTTATCTTTTGATGAATTATCTTGTGAAGACTTATCTTGTGATGAGTTGTCTGGCGAAGACTTATCTTGTGATGAATTGTCTGGCGAAGTCTCATCTTGTGATGAATTGTCTGGCGAAGGCTCATCTTGTGATGAGTTGTCTGGCGAAGACTGAGATGAGGTATCGTTTGATGGTCCATTATTTGGTGGTGGTGGTCCATTATCTTGTGGTGATCCACTATCATGTGTTGAGTCATCCGAAATTGGATTATCTGGAGGTTTTTCATTATCATATTTATTACAAAATTCAGAAATTTGTCTAGGCATTTTAGGAAGTTGATTTTTTATAAATATATCTGGAGATTCTATAAGTTGAGCGACCATTCCCATTTCAACGTGCCATTCAATGTGACAATGGAAAGCCCAAATTCCTGGATTGCATGCGATATACCTAATTACAGTATAACTATATTATATATGTTTATAGATTATGTGTATAAAAAGTTGAAATTAGTGCATTTTATTTAAACAGGTATATAATTGCTGAAAATAAGAAAAATTCTATACCTTTGTGGTTTAACAGTTACAATATCACGCAAAGGAGGATCAACAAGATTATATTCTAAACTTCCTAGAGACTTGTTAAAAGAACCAGCTTCGCCCTGACAAATAACCCAGAAGTTATGTCCATGCTATTTTATAAATAAATAATAAATAAATAAAAATTTTGAATAATTAATAAGATGTTTGCTACAAAGTCGTATAGAGTGTAATCATAGCTTACCAAATGGAAAGGATGAGTTCTCCTTTCCAAATTCCTTATAATAAGATCAACTACTGCACAATGAGGAAAATCATATCCATATGCATTATCAGAACGAAAGAATTTACTAGGATCTATTCCATTTTTAAGTTTCATGATAGTTGGTTCCTTGAAATCTGGGACATACGATGACCCATTAACTGTCGCTTCTAGCACGTCAGATGGTTGTACAAAACCAACATTGACTGCTAATTCAAGAGTTGAAGTGGAACTTTGTGGAGGGGGTTGTGGAGGATAAGGTTTCAAGGTGCTAACGTCTTGGTCATAACATTGTGACTTAGGAATTTTGACACCAGTAGACTGTGGTTCACCTTTGGGTGCACCATCATAGGAAAGAATACCTCTGACGTCGTAATTTAATGAAGAATTAGAATTGATTGTATCAGGATCACCAGGTTGATATGGTATGCTACATCTTGACATAGATGCTCTGATCCAATAATTGTTGACTGGCTGATTACAATCAATGATTACGGAATACCGTTCAGCAATATTAATCGGAAGAAAATCAACAGTATGCTTTTGGACGTTTGTTCCTTCACATTCAATTATTGTCATTGGATGATTATCAATAGATACGACGAAATGGGCCATAGCACTAGTATTTATTATTCTAAATCTGTATCTTTTGCCTTTCTGAACTTTATAGGTGGCATATCCGTTATCTTTACAAGGTAAGGTTGTATTACTACAACTATATCTACCTACACCACTAATTTCTCCAGAATCAGGAACAGGATCGTTGCCTTGATAACTGACTATAAAATATTTAAAAAAAAATTTTTTTTTTTTTAAAAAAAAAAAAAATATATATATATATATAAAATTAATATGATAAATATAAACAAAATATTTTACATACCATCACGGAAAATTGGCATGAAATTTCCAGTCGGATCATGATACCAATCACTCACAGTCATTACATATTCAAAATCATATGATGATAAATATGGATCTTCCGGATCATGGATAACAATTGGACCCTAATACGTAATAAATTGTGAATATTGTGGTAACTTTACTATAAAAAATCTCAATAACCAAATATTAATCATCAAAATTACCTTCAATCCGTCAACATATTGAGCAACGAAATGGGAGTGATACCAATACGTTCCATATTGATTAACAGTGAAAGTATAAGTGAAGGTTGTTCCGCTTATCTGTGGGCATTGGGTCATCCCAGGAACACCATCAAACCAATTAGTTTCGTTCATAAAGATTCCATGCATATGAACTTATTTGTTTAACATGTTGAACCGGGTAAGTTTAATTTAAAACTTAAATAAATAAATGTAATATAAATATTAAATCGTACTTACTTCCTGTTGGATCTTTAAATTCGTTAATCACTGTGACTTTTATCGTGTCACCTATGTTGGCTTGAATAATTGGACCAGGATACCTTTAAATTATTTAATTTAGTTCGAGGTGATGAAATTTCTTAACTAAGGTGAAAACTAATTCGTACAAAAATTGATTACTTGATAACTTACTGTCCATTAACAGTCCATACCTCACGCTCAACACCATCAGGAGCTAAGTTAGTCCTTTTACATATGAAGGTATAATCACGAGTAGTTGGACCATAATTGTCTAACGGTAAAAGGGGTTGGAAAATATCAAAGTTAGAGTTAGATGAATAGGGGGGTGGGCTAGGTTGATGTGGATCGGATTTGTTTGATGACGAGTGTTGTGTTGGTGATGCGCCTGAAGAACTTTTAGAAGGATTTTTGGAAGTATTTTGGTAAGGAGTATTTTTTGAAGGATTTTTGGAAGTATTTTGGTAGGGATTTTTGAAAGTATTTTTTGAAGGATTTTTGAAAGTATTTTGGTAGGGATTTTTGAAAGTATTTTTTGAATGATTTTTTGAAAGATTTTGTGAAGTATTTTTTGAATGATTTTTTGAAGGATTTTTTAAAGAATTTTGTGAAGGATTCTTTGAATGATCCTTCGAATTTTGATTATTGTGATTAAATTCCCGCGAGGAAGGTTGGTTAAATGACCAGGGTGACAAGGGAGTTGATGTGGTACATGTTAAAAGACCAAAGCATATTAAACCAAGGAGAGTATATATCGCCTTATACTTCATTTGACAAAAGAATGAATGTCAAAAGCTAAGGTAAAGAAAGTATATAAATTTGGCGGACACAAATAATAGCACTTTTTTAAAAAAACGGTAATAACACTTTATATAACTTGCATCCATATCCATATTTTTTTATTATATGAAACATATTTACTATTGGTTTAATATAAGCTTGTTATCCATATTGTTTTGATTTTATATGAGACATATTTACTATTGGTTTATCGAACGTGCTGTGCGGCAAAGTAATTGTACACAATTATTTAGAATAACTTATTGATTCGTTTCGATATTTTTAGCATTGCTAATGAATATATGCCGGTTGATATTGAACATTAAAGCTAATGTGTTCTTTGCATTGTGATACCAAAAAAATTGAATTTGGAAATAATTTAAATTATGCGTACGTACGTCGACGCAGTGTTGTACGTGGACAGCCTTTGGACAAGATTTTGGACATTTTGGATAAAAAAATTAAGTGAATTTACTCAAAAATTTATTAAGATAACCTATTCAAATTTTTTAAGCAAAAATGTTTAGAATTAAACTGAGAATATAATAATATAATTTTTATTTCTATTATTAAAATATTTAAGGCTATGGAAAGCTTGGACACTTTGGACACTTGGACGTTGGACATGTCCAAAAAAGCTTTGGACATGCCAAAACGTACAACACTGCGTCGACGTACATGGTTTTTGAAATACTATGAATGTTTATATTATTAACAAAAAAAAAAAAGGTTACATGTTCCATAACCATAATTATGTTTGAGATTCCCTTTTGTTTCAATTTAGTTACTTGAAATCTTTACGACAGCTTTGGAACCTTATTTAATATTTCTTAAATTTGATACATGTCATTTATTATGTTTTCTCCGGAAATATTAATTTCCCTTTTTGTTTCTTTTGTTACATTATTGGTCCAAGAAATCAGTGTTAAAAGCTAATCTTACTTAATCAATTACCTGGCAGCATTTATTATTGCAAAAATTATCTTAAAAACTTTCTCACAATAAAATCTGAAAGTTAAATATAGTAATCAACTAAAAATTTATCAATAAAAGAAATGCGATTCTATTCTTTAAAAGAATTTTTGATTTATAAAATAAGTTCGTTATTCTTCATGTATTAAATATAACCTTATGCATACGTACATGAATATGATGTATACATTATTATTGGCAAAATTTGGTAATTTGGCAAATGAACACGTGCCGCAAAGCGGCACGTGTACGTAGCAAATCCTTTGTAAAATTACCGTATTCACAATTTAGGATATACAAACTGGTATTATTGGTTCTTATAACAGGCCGGGTCAAAATTTGAAAATCTTTGAAGAAAAATTAAAAGCCGGGCCATTTTCTAAAATTTTATGTTATAATGATCATGATTGGTAGGGAGATGTCAGCTGAGTTTTAATTTGAATAAACATGATTACATCATAACACATGAAAAAAAATAACAAAGAAATAAATTTATGAGAGAAATTTAGGATGTAATTGTAAATTCTGGGTGCTTGCAGAATTGCCGAATCCGCAGTTAAATAGTGCATCTTATTATTATTGGTCAGTTTAAATTAATGATCAACTTTGTACAGATTTGAATTTGGCGTAAAAATTTTTTTATAATTCGCTAGTCTTTGTAGATAAAAACAAAATGAATAGCTTTTGGTTTTATTTCTGACTACCTCTGTTTAAGAAAGACAAGTAAACTAATTGAAGCAAGTAATGCACATTAATTAATCGTATAAGTGCTTCCAAGTTAAACCTGAAGAATTTAACTTTGGACTTAAACTCAGAGGAATTGAATACCAGTACGTATTACATAATAGAATGTTTGTATTTTTTATTTTGGTAACATTTTTGTAGTTACATTACATGGAACACTGATTATTTTGTATACGTAGTAACAGGTAGTTAAATTACGTTAAAATCATTAATTTTTCAGAGAATTAAGTCTGGTATAGCGTAATTTAAAATTTATACTTAAAAGATTTTAGTTTAGTGACACTTTACTTTTAATACTAAGTTGCTTATATCAGGGAATGACTTAATTTAGAAGATACTCTCAAAGTTTGAAATGGTACAAGATTTAAATAGATAGCAAGAGAAATAAAATACATTATAATGAGTGTTAGCGCGATAATAAGTATTAATGCTGTTTTTAATTACATTAATTAATTAATAATTCATCTTTATACTCATTCGACTAAATTAATGTGAATTAAAATGATTTGAATAATTAAACGTAAATAAGTATTTAAAGATAAGGCCATTTTAGTTGATTATTACGTTAACGTCATCTTAACTGCTTCTCTGAAAATTTAACAAGCCAATTACGACGCAGCATAAACTTCAGTAATCATTTGATTAATGTTGACTAATGAGATTTGATCAAATATTCTTGGAAATATGGGGTGTGATCTATTAAAACAGCCCATTTTTACAATTTTTCTGAAATTTTTTTATTTGATTTTGAATAGATATATATTCAATAAAATTAGTTTGTTTTAAGTTACCAAAGCCAACTATATAATAAAAAGTTTTACAAAATAAATTTTAAGTTAAAAATTTTATATGTATTACTATTTGTAAATTATTATTTAAAATTGATTTATTCAAAATTGTTTATATATAAGGTTTAGTGATCTTGGTATAGTAGTTAAATTGCCAGACCACTATGCAATAGATCTGAGGTTCAAATAATACTGTTAACAAATTTGAATAATTTCTTAGATCTTGTAACATATTATGAAAATCTTATTTGTTTTTGGAAGTATATCTCTATAAATTAAATTGTATTAAATCAATTTAAAATTAGAAGTATAATATAATATTACATAAAAAAATCTTGATAAGATATATGAGCAGAGAATTTGCATAGTAGAAATTCTAAGTTAGTGAAGTAGTATAATCTTTTTATAAGATTATATCAGTTAAAGTCTAAATTAGAAAGAAAACTTAATCTAATAAAGGTAGAAGGTTTCAAGATTATCAAACAGAAGTATAAAATAACTAGCTAGATATTAAAAAAAAATTAAATCAACTGACTAGTAGAAGACTATAATAAAATCTAAAGTTATATGAATATTACAAAAGTTTAAACTAAGTAAATCTGTAAAATAGATATAAAACTATTTTAGTAGAAATTACTTCTGAGGTTAATTAGAGCTTTGCATACTAAACAGATATATATTAGTTTTGATAAAAACTTAATCTATAGTTTAGATTATATCAAGATTCAGATTTAATATCTAAACCCAATATTATAAATCTAACAATCAACTTTAAGTTAGAAGACTAAAAGAAGATATAAAGAATTTGGTTTAAGTTTTAGAATTGTAAAGTAGATTTTTAAAATTAAGTCTAATTCTTTAATATAGATACTTAGCTCTTGTTTCTAATTGTAGTTCTTATACTTTAAAAATATTATATAGTATATAATCTGGTCTTTTTTATAATTAGTTAGTAGTTTTTAACTATAAGAATCTTTAAGTCAAAAATTTATCAATAAGATTATTTAAAAGGTAATTAATTATTATAATAATTTCTTTAAACTAATCTGTATTTAATTATTATAGAGTTAAATAATAATAATTTTTTAATAATGATAAATTTATAATACCAAACTTCTAATCAAATTTTGAAGTATTAGTTTAATACCAAACTTATTAGAGTTTTTATTCAAATTTTTAAGTTATTGTTTTTGAATTTTTCAATGTTATTTTTATTTAAAGATTAAAGTATTATTTTTATATTTTTAGTGAAATTAGTAGATATATTTGAAACTAGAGTTCTTACTTATATTAAAAATTTATAAATTAAATCAAATCTAACAAAAGTTTTTTTTAATCTAAGTTATAATTTAGATTAATAGAAACTGTATATCTGCTAGAACTTTTTAGGTTTTTACTTCAAAAAATTTTTCATAATTTATATTTTTTTTATTTTCTATATCAGTAAATTTCAGATCTATTATATATTTATCTAATCTATTTAATCTGAGTTAAGATTTATTTTGATCTAAGTTGGAGTCTAACTTGTAATCTATATAGGTTAAGTAATCTAAGTAATAACTTTATTTGAAACATATCTAGTATATATTCAATATATCAGATATACTAAATATATTATATAT
This sequence comes from Scutellospora calospora, assembly GCA_910592325.1. Taxonomy (NCBI): domain Eukaryota; kingdom Fungi; phylum Glomeromycota; class Glomeromycetes; order Diversisporales; family Gigasporaceae; genus Scutellospora; species Scutellospora calospora. The sequence continues at coordinate 2,448 of CAJVPM010001640.1, read as the reverse complement.
ATCAAATATGCTATAAATATTTTATATATTAGATATACTATAAATACTATATATATTATATTATAAATATTGAATTAATCTTTTATAAGTTTTGAAATAAGACTACAATACAATTTAGTAACTCTTTCTAAAGATTATTTGTACTAAAACTTTTTGCAAATATTTAATTATTACTTGAAATTCTATTAAGTAAACTACTTTTAAGTATCTAAGTAAAGTTGTTTATAACAAAATTTTATTTCAAAACAGTCCAGTTTTATCTCTTTTAAACTTTTTTTCGCAGAGATATTAAATATTCTTTATTTCTTTAGTTTCTTCAAAATATCTAAAAAGTTTATTAAGTAAACAGTCTTTGGACTTTTAAATAAAGTTATTAAATATAAAATTTTATATCTAGTAGTCTAGTTTTATATCTCTCAAACCAAATTCTATAAAGATTTTATATATTTTCAGTTTACTTAGTTTTCTTTAAATATTTTAAATACAACAACTCTTACTTATTAAAAGAGTTAGATTCTACTAAGTCAGAGCTTTATTTTGATATAAATTTGATTAAAAACAGATTAAAACTCAGCAAATTATCTTTGAAAACCTGTTTAAAGGCTTTTTAAATTCTTGTAAATCACTTAAAATTTATCTATAACAATTTTAAAAATTTTACTAGCTTGCCTTAGATTTTTCACTATTTTTTTAACTTTAAAAGAATCTAGATCATAAGATTCTGCTCACAAGATTTGGAAATTTTATTTGTCTTTAAGAAATTCTATTTAACTTTACTTTAAATTCTATTTTTTATACTAATTTTAGTTTATTTTACTTGGTTTTTTTTGTAATTTTTTACTATAATACTATACTCTTCAATCTATTTAAGATACCAACTCTAACTTCAACTAAACCAGACTTATACAATATTGATTATTACTATAACAAATACAAAAATTATTTATTCTTAGAATAAATGAAATAAATTCAGAATCTTTTCGAATTCTTCTTGCAGAAATTCAATTTACTTCTTGTGATGCTAGTGCTAAAAAGAAAATACATTACTTCATGATTTCTAAACAACTAATTTATACTACTTGTTTGTATAAAAAAGATCATACAAACTTTACTTCTTAGTTTTATAAAATTAAAACTACTACTCTTGGCTTTACTATATCTTCTTCAATAGATATTTCTCTAACTATCTCATATAAATATTTAACTTAATTATAGACAAACTTCTAATATCTCTTATCTCCAAATTTCAACTTTTACAACTTTTTAATCCTTCTCAATTTCTTTTAACTTTTAATACAGATAAAAATCTTATCTTAATTATTGCACATACTCATTATACTCATACTTATGTAATTTGTAGAATTAAAGATCTGCTATGTGTTGATACTAAAAACAAAGATATTCTTCAGATTATACTATTGCTATTTTTCTTAAAAACAAATATCTTATCTATTGTATCTGTATTCCTAAACTTATAACAATTTCAACTAAACTTTACCTCAAACTTAGTCATTTAATAAAGAACAAAAAATTATAATACTTCTAGTAGCTATAGCATAACACCTGCAAAAAAAAAACTTAGGCATTTCAATACTCTTAAAATTTAAACAAAAGCTAAAGTTAAAACTATCTTAAACTAATAACAAAATAAACAACAAAATAAATAATCAAATGAAAATGATCAATAATATCAAAAAGAACAATAAGAAAACAAAAAGAGCAACAACAACAAAACAAATAACAACAACTAAAAGATATCAATGAAAAAGATAAGAAAAATAAAGTTAAAAAAAGCAAAAACAAACATAATAATAAAGAAAAAGAAGAGAACCCTCTTTTTGATTTCTTTAAAAATTTTTTTATTACTGAAGAAATAGAATCTAATATTTACCTTAATATATCATTAGCTAAGAAAATCTTTAGTTTTATTAAACTAGATTTAATAAACTTCAGACTGAGCTAAGTTCTTAAAAAAGCTAAAAGTGAAATACTAGAACTGTAACAAACTACTAACTCATGCCCAACTCTAGATCACATAGAATCTAAAGTATTCAATTCTAAATCTAGTACTTTTGTATAACAAGTTATAAAAGGTAATCTCATACAAAACATATAAGAGTTATATTAGTTTTATTTATTATTTATAATTATATTTATTTAGAAAACAAGGCTAAAATAGCTAAGGTCTGGTAATTTTAGTGTAGTGGTTAGGTTGCCAAACCATCATGCAAGAAGTCTGGGGTTCAAATCCCACTGTCAATGAATTTGAATAATTACCTGGACCTCTGTACCCAACTTACAGTAAACCCTGTCCGTTTCTGGGGTTGTAACCCTATAAATCACATTGCACCAATTTTATCTGGATATTGGAAGTGTGACGAGGCATTTGGTGAGACATAATGTTACATGAATAAATCTTAATAGGATCTATGGGCAGGGGACCTGCAT
>CAJVPM010001639.1:0-11540 GCA_910592325.1 Scutellospora calospora | reverse complement strand
AGAGTAACAAAATTTTTTACTTAAAAAAAATTTTTTAAAAATTAAATATTTATTTAAATCAAACAATATATATTTATTTAAAAGCTTAAAGATTTCTCTATTTAATAAAATTTTAAAATTAATTATTATTTTTATTATTAATCTAATTTATAATAATGAAAATTACTTTATTTTTAAACTTAATTGTTATAATTTTGAATATAATAATTATATTATTTTTTTATTATATATAAATATAAATTGTCTTAAGAATACTATGGTATATATTTTTTTATTTAATTAATCATAAAATTAATATATAAATAAAAAATAAAAATATATTAATTTTTAAAAAAAACTACCAATATATTAAAATTTTATTAAGATAACTAGTCTTTGTATTCTAATTAAAAATATTCTTCTTTAAATATAAATTTATATAGATATAAAATTGCTTTAATTAAATATATAAATATCTTATGTAAAACTTTTTTCTATAAATCAATTTATATACAAACAAAAAATAGAAAAAAAGAAAAAGAGCTACAAGAACTACTAATAAAACTATATTTCTTTAATAAATAACTAGTCGTAACAAAGCTATACTACCTCTACTATAATATAATAATAATAAAGAAAAAAAGAAACAAGAATACTGCAACAATGAAACTAGTAACTTCAATTAAAAAGTTGCTAACTATGTTGGCAATACACTTTCTTGACAATACTACCCTTAGTCCTCACAACACTCTTATAACTAAAGACAATTCAGATAATAACTAATATAATAACAGACATCTAAAAAAAAAAAAAAGAAGATAAAAAAAGATATACAAAATAATGATAAAACTATTACTATTAAAAATAAAAATCTAAATATCTTCAAAGAAAAAAATCAAAAAAGTAAGCAATTTAGTTTACTCCTAACAAATACAACAATAGAATATAATTAGACAAAAAAACAACAAACCAAATCAGTTTATACATCTAATATAGATTCTGCAGATGAATTTTCTAATTTAGAAATAGAGCAGGCTAAAGTATAACAAACTACAACTATACCTCATGACCTATTACAAACAAAAATAATTATGGATAATGAATCAATAGGAACTATCACAAATACCTCTATACCTCTATGAAGTTATAGCTAAGTATTAATAAGAATACAAAAATTAAGTAAAGCTCCTTATTCTAATTTAACTAGACTTATTGATGACTAGATACAACAAACTCATCAAGCCTTATTAGCTCTTAAGAATCAACTTTTTGATAAACAACTCTGAAATAATCAAGAAATTGTAAATACTTTCTTAAGTTTTAATAGAATTAAAAAACTAGTCCAATATAAGCTACAAACAAAACTAACAGAAAACTCTATTCCACTAGCTATTAATACAAAACTACATTACCAAGATAAAGCCTTCTTTTGGTCTTTCACTAGATGACAAGATACTCATCCTTCTTATCAAATAAAGTATTAACAACTTCTAACAGCTGCAAATGAGAGATATAAACAATAGTATAATACAATTATAATTAATAATAACAACAAAGAACAAATTTCAAACATAGGTCTAGCGATCTTAGTGTAGTGGTTAGGTTGCCAGACCGCCATGCAAGAGGTCTGGGGTTCAAATCCCACTGTCAATGAATTTGAATAATTACCTGGACCTCTGTACCCAACTTATGGTAAACTCTGCCCGTTTCTGGGGGTTACAACCCTGTAAATCACGTTGCACCAATGTTAATCGGACATTGGAAGTGTGACGCAATGTTCGAGTTACATTGCACGAATAAATCTTGATAGGATCTATGGGCAGGGGACCTGCATGTAGAAATCCTGAGTTTAGTGAAGTAGTACGGATTTCGACGGTCAAGCTGGTTAACGCCTGATCCGGTGAAAAACCTGAGTACGAAGGATGTGAGATTGATAGGTGCGAGTAAGTCCGTTGTGTAATGCAGCCTGGTGCCTTGCATTAGCGGCAACACCAACTTGGCTTGGCGGCTAACTAGATTGGGAGAATCTACTTCATAAAACATCTGGCTGGAACTTGGAGAACTATATCTGGTGGACGGCCACAGCAGGAACTGGGTTCATACGAACATCGACAAGGGTCTAATCCAGGTGAATCTGTGAAATGGGTACATGACCACTCTGGTAGGAATTACTTCCGAGGTTAACTGGAGCTCTGCAGCTCACAATACGTTGAGCATACGCATTCCGAGAGGACCTAAGCTGTGCAGAGAATGGATCCACAGGTGAACCGGCTGGCTTAAGCAGTTGGTCATAGTGGTAACGTTAGTTTGGGATGGGGTGAAGGGTTAATGATCAGAGTATTTAAATAGGTAACTCACAGGTGGGTTGCAGGTATAGCAGCATAGTGTAGAATCAACAGATGGTTGATCGTCTATATGGCGGACTACTTAAATTAGACAATGACTAAAGTTGTACGTGTGGCTTGTTGTATACTCATCATGTAATTATAAAACCTTAGGAAACTATTCATATGATAGTTCTGTAATAACAAACTAATAAAATCTAATCGGCCAAGGAAGTAGCCTTAATAACAAGAAAAATATCTATCTCTGAACATACAAAACTTCTCGAGGCCTAACACCTAAATAGTACAAACAGATAACAAACTAAATAACTTTTCTTCTAATACTTGAAGTCTGGTTCAACCTAAATCTTGAACTAACAAACTCTTTTCTAAATACACTCGATCTTATTATATTACAAAATCCGAACAAAAACTTCTAGACTTTTCACATATCACTTCTAGACTTACAAATTAAGAAAATAATTAACTACTTACAAACTCAAATAATATTTCAAAAATATCAAATTATTTTAACAAATACTAACACAACTTTTATCTCTCTAATATATACTAAAATACAAATTGATTATAATTAAACAATTAATCTAAAATGCAAAATACAAAAAGAAAAGAACCAATTCAAACTTAGCATAAACTAACAAGAATTACAAGCACTACAAAATATTTATCTTTTTTTAACTAATCTCTTAACTCATACTCTACTAAATATTCTAATACCCTCATCTGATATAATTCTTATTCAAAACTTTATTAAAAATTCTATATACCAAACCTAACTAACAAACCTACATAACCAAATACTATCTCTTAACTTTGTAGATCTTCACTTTTATATAGATACTTCAATTAAAAACTTCTAAATACTAGATATCAAAACAGGTATTACTTAGATCTTTCAAAATGATACTTAAATAAAATTCAACATATCTATACTACATGCACCAAACTCTATAAAGACTGAACTCACAATATTTATCTACTTATTCCTAACTCTACTCTTAAATTACAATATATATATATATACTGACAACTTAGCTACAATTCAAATACTCAAAAATAATTTACTCTACAACTACCTAACTCAAACCAAAACAAACAACTAGGATATTGTTCATATCCTCAACTATTTAATTCAAAAGAAAAATATTTAATTTACTACTCACAAAGTCAAATCATACTCTAAAAACTTCTTTCATAATATTGCTGACTCTTTTACCAAACAAAACACTAGTAAAGCAGAAATCCAACTCAATACAGAACTATTTAATTTACTACTATCCTTTACATAGAACCAAATATCTATATCATTCAAAATTCACAAATTCTGTACAAATTTAATTTCAATTCAAACCTTTAACAAACTTCTATAACTCAAAACTTTTCATAATTTATAACTGTTTAATATTCTCCAATTCATTAATATAATCAACTCTCAAAATAATAATCTAAACTTATACTCTTTTAGAAACAAAATAATTCTAAATAACCTACTAACAATAACAAACTTAAATACTTGCTATCTATATTTATATCTTATATCAAACTGCTTCTTTTGTAATCAACATGAAAATATCTAACATCTTCTCTTCTGCATACTTTACTCAATAGACTTACAATATATACTTTTTAACCAAATAACAAATACTCTAAATATATTTATTTAAATACTTCTTTACGTCAAATTATTCTACAACTAATCACTTTATACTACAACTTTTATAATTTAACAAACATCTTCTTACTTCTCATACAGGGCATAATTCTTACTAACTGTTATATTCAAACAAATCAAATACTTAAAAAATCAACTAACAACTTCTTTATAAATCTCTCAAACTTCTTACTTTTCTAGTTCAACAATACAATTTGGAAAAATAGAAATCAAATACAACATGAGTAGGAATCTGCTTGAAGAATTACTAAAAAAACTAAAAAAAATTTACCCTTCTTAAACTTCAACCTTACCAAACTCTACTATATCTTATAATTATAACATAGACAACTATATTCAAAAATATCTATTACAAAACTATTTTATATTTAACTACTTTTACTAATTATCTTCTTTTTCTTTTGAAGTTTCCTTCTTTCTCTTCTATAGCTAATAGTAACTTAGGTTTAAATTAACTAATAAATAGAAAATGAAAGTGTAATATCATACTGAATAATTAACTATTATATAGTCTTAATAACAACAGTATATTTTAGAAAAATATATTAGCTTCACATATATACTATCTTGTTATATTAATATACTAATTTCTTTCCTAATTGATATTATCAATTAAATAAATAAATAAATAAAAAAAAAAAGTATTTTCTTTTTAAAATTTATTAATTGTAAAAATAAATATACTATTCTAATCTGTTTTTATATATAAAACAAGTTTACATAGAAAATAAGTTATAATTTTTTTTAAAATTCAGCAGTCATACTATGACTTTATTTAGATTTGTTTTTCAAATAAAAACAGTATTATTTAGCTATATACTATCTAATATCTAATTTTTTAAGTTTTAACTCACTTAGTTATTTCAAGAATACCTATGTACAATCTGCTATAGTGACTTTTGATCTATGCTAATATAACTTATAAAGTTTGTAAATTATATATAGCTAATAGAAAGAATACCAAAGCTCATTTTGATTAACTTAAAAACCAACTTGCTACTACTCTCTTTTTTACTTCTCTGGCTATACTATCTAATACTATTTTAAATCTAATATTATAGTTTTCTGTATTCTCATCTACTCTACAGTTTGCTTTTCTTTTTGTAGCTTCTTTTTTTAGTCACTTTTTTCTCTTTTCCTTCTATGTAAATTTTTCTTTTCTAGAGATATTTTTATTTTTCTTCTATGCTTTTGTGTCTTTATACTATTTTTTTAGACTTCTTTATATACTAATTCTATTTAAATATGCTAAAAAAGGCTTTAAAATCTTATTATTATTCTTTCAGAGCCTAGTAATACCTGCAGTTTTTTTGCATCTTCTTTGTATAGGATTCCTCTTATCTATTCTTTTCTTTTTTTAGATTTTTTTTCATGCTCTTGTTGAAGGATTTTCTGTTAGTCTTCTAGGTTATAGACCTTCTCCTTCCTTTTATCTTTCTGTAGTCATTTGCATACTTCTTTTTTGATTTTTTTAAGTACTTAGTATGCTTTTTCATATATAATTAGGTAGTTTATTGTTTTATTTTCTCTACTATATCTTTTGCATAGATTGTCTTTGTATAGCTAAGATTTTCTGCTATTTAGAACTCTAATTGTTGAAAAGAGGTTTTTAATACACTTAATCTTAAAAAGACATAGATAGTTTACTTTAGAGTTTTGGAACTGTTTGCGATATCCTTCTAGTATTTCTTTAAAAACTTTCTAGTTTTGTTTTTAGATTCTTAATTGATATCCATTATTATTTTTTTTTCTTAGCTATGTTTATTTTGCTTTGGATATCATTTGAACTACTCTTTTAATAAATACTCTTAATAAAGTTTCAAGATTTAGCTCTTTCTATTCTGGTATATACTTTATATTACTATTGCTAGTATTATTTAATCTTGTAGTATAAGCTATTTGCGATTGCTTTTTTGCTAAGGTATCAGCTAGATCATTATAAGTATTATCTGAATAGCTCTTGATTTTTGTAAATTTTAGTTGTAGTACTTTGTTTTTGCAAGCTTTTTGAATTGCATGCAGAATATTGCTGTTCTTAAACTTTAGCTATTCTCGTACTTTTCCTTTTTTTAGATATCTTTTAATTGCAAAGATTGCACAAGTACTATCTGTTCTTATTTTTACTATATATTTATTTAGCACTAAAAGAATTACTACTAAACAAGCTATTAGCTCTACTTGAATAGATAAAAACCAGTTTTCAATTTTTCTTTTGCTTCTAAAAACTATTTTTTTGTACTATCTATTTGTACTATACTATATTTCATTATTAACTTATTCTCAAAATTCTCTTTACTGAGTGAGCTATCTGTATAGAACACTATTTCTTTTTCTTCTTTGTTTGCTTCTAATCTATCTTTTAATTCTCTTCTTATTTTCATATTCTATATAATTTGATTAATTAACTCTGCCTCTCAACTTCTTTCTACTTTAATATATTCTAGATTCTTAAACTTTTTAAATTTTTCTACCTTGCTTTTCTTTATATCTTTTTTTACTTTTTTTAGATACTCTCTGTTGAATATTACTTGTAATATATTATATTTTTTCTATATAAAGCTTGAGATATTATGTATTTCTTTTAAAGAAATTCTTTGTTTTTAATTACTTCTTTTTAGTTTAAAGCTATTGTTATATATTCTTGCTTAGCTACTTTTCTGAAGTATATTCTTTCTATTTTCTTTTTAGATTTTGACTTCAACTAGCTTTTTTTCTTTTCTAGTGATACATCCAAATTCACTCTCTTTGTTTTTTTTTTCTTTTATAAGAACTCTCTCTTTTTTCCTCATTTTATGAGATTTTTTTTACATTTATTGTATCTGGAAGCCTTTTTTCTCTCTATATTCTTTCTTTATCTCTCTTGATTCATAGTTTTCTAAAATTTCACTCTCTAATATCTTGAACTACTTTGCTTTTTTGCCTATATGTCTTTTTCCTTCTCTTATTTTGAGTTGCCTCTAGATGATTATTTTTTACTGTTTATTATCTTCAAGTTGATTTATATGCTATAAGTTGAGTTTGCTTATACCTATTTATACTTCTTTTATATTATATTTATTGAGTATATTGCTAATTAAGCAGTTTTTCTCTTTTTATAAGTTTGCAAAGTTCTAACTTTCTGTGAATTCATTTTTTGCAATACTCAGTTCTAGTTTTTTTACATATTATAATACTTTAGCTCCTAGATTTTTATATTTAGTTTTCTTGTATCTTATATTATTTGATAATAATATATACTCTGCTATACCTATATCTAGCTGTGACTGTTTTAATCTTACTATTATTGTTTTATTTATGATTCTATTAGAGTTTATTTTTATAAAAAGCTCTGATATATAATACTCAATATGTTTTTGCTATAAGTTTACTACTCTAAAGATCTCTTTAACCAGAGAGTTGGATTAGTATATATCGAGAAAAGCTTAAATTTTTATTTTATAAGTCTAAGTATCAGTTGATATATTGAATCACAAGCTTTTTTTTTGAGGCATATATTTGCTAGGAAGTATTCAAGCTTAGAAAGAAGCACTATATTGTTTATATAAATTATTTGGCTTACAGAAAGTTTCTTGTATCTTAAAATATATATTATCTTGTTTACTTCTTTTTTGCAATAAAATATACTAGTTTTTTCTTGCTTTTTTAAACTTATCTAAACTTCTAAAAATCTCATACTTTCTTCTAACTTTTTTACTTTGACTTAGCTAGGTAGAGTTCCAATTTGTATGAAGACTTCTTCTACACTTTGCTTATGAGGTCTCCAAGCTATTGTTTTAGATTTTGCTCTATTTATTTCAATATCATTAAGTATAAAGAAGCTATTTGAAGCTTAAATAATTTTTTGTAATACTGTCTTTAATTTGCTACTCATATAATATTATCTGCATAAGCAAATATTGAGACCATAGCTTTTTCAGTTTTGAATCTCCTTCTCTTATTATCTATTAGCTATCAGAGTTCTATTTGATAGCTAATTCCTAGTTGCTATATTCTTACTAATAATAGATTATAAAAGATTTTTCATATTAGTAGTAAAATTACCTCACCTTGATCTATGCTATTACCAGCTACAAAAAAGTTAGTTGGGCCTTCATCTGTTATTACTCTTATTTTGTGATTTTGGAAAATTTGTTTAATAAAGATAATTAGGCTTTTTAGTAGTTTTATTCTTTTCATCGCAAGTTCTAAAGCATATATACTAACTAAATCAAAAGCTTTTTGCATATCTTAAAATACTATCTACAAATTTTTTTCTTTTTGAATCATATCTTCAATAATATTATTTAGGATATATATAGATACTATAGTACTTTCATTAAAGAACCTTGTGAAGTTTGCATCTTTTAAAATATTCTTTTTAATGAATATTTTGTTTAGTCTTTTTTGTACTATTCTAACTATAAGCTTTCTAAAAGTCTTAAATAGTATTATTGGCCTAGTACTTGCTAAGTTAAATTCCTAATTTGTACTTTTAAAAATTAAATATATCTGTTCTAGCTTCTATTTTTTAAAGAATTTTCCTTCACAAATTATTCAGTTTATGAATTTTATAAAATATTCTTTAGTTTTTAGACTTATTTTTTTAATAAACTTGTAGCAAATTCCTGAGATACCAGGTGCTATATCTTCTTTTAACATATTAGTAATCTCTGTTTATTCTTCTTCAGTTACTTTGTTCATAATACTTATATACTAGTTCTAGTCAATTCTTTCTTGTTTTTTATAAATCTTTGTCTATTCATATTTTATTTGTTCGAACTGATGATTTCTTTTTCTGAATTGTCTTTCAAAGTACTTTAATACTTTTTTTTGATTTTATCACTTTTTGTTACTAGCTTCTTGTTCTTGAACTTATCTTTACTCTGAACTAATACTTTGTTAATTACAATTTTGTTATGAAGGTGTTTGAAAAGCTTGTTTAGCATTTGCTTTTGGTTTCTGAATATTAATGCGACTCTTTCTTCTATTCTTTCTTATATTTCTTTTTTTTTAGCTTGCAGTTCTTTTTATACTTTTTTTTTAAATATATTCTACCTTTCTCTTATCTTATTGCAATATTATATATTCTAAAACTCAAGCAGATATAGTATACAAATTTTGTATTCTGTATTTAGATGCTCTATTTGTACATCCAATATTGCTCTCTTAAGATTATCTATATCTTGTCTTGTAGCTTTAACTCCTTTTCTGTATATTCTTCCTAGAACTTTGGCTTTGCTATATATTAACGACTTTGTCACTTCTTTTTTTATTTGGTTTTTAGAATCTTGTGTTTTGGTTAATAGTATATACTTGCTTGCTGCTGCTTGTATTGCTTTTGCAATTGTTTCCTACTCTTCATTGATATTTGTTTCTACTTCTCTGTTTATTTTATTTTATTTTTCTCTTTTCTTTTTTTTGCATTTCTAATTACTCTCTCTATTTCTTGATTATAATTATTTTAATTTTCTTCTATTACCTTGTAGTATTAGTAGAGTTATCTTGTTTCTTTAAAAACTCGAATTATCTAGTTATATTTAGATTAGTTCATAATTGCTATTGGTAATTGTCTTTATTTCGTCTATATTGCTATTTAGAATAAAACTTTTTATATCTTATATTGTCTATATATAGTCTATTCTAGTTAATATCTTACTATTTGACTATGAATACTTAAATAGCTCTGGATTACAAAAATGAAAAGCTTCTACATAATCAGTATTTTTGAGCTAATTCATAATTTTGGTTCTATAATCTAAATTTTTTCTTCCTTCTCTGCTTATATCTAGTCTTTTATTTAGTACTATATTAAAATCTTCTAGAACTATATAGTGCATATTCTTTTTGTTCTTGATGATTTCTTCTATAAAGGGATAGTTTACTGGCAACTAGGAAAAATCACAGGGAATTTTCCAAAAAAGTCAGGATCACTTTAGATAATAGAAAATATAGAGAATAAAGTATGTGGAATAGAGAAAAAGCAAAAAGATTAGCAGAAATAGTAACCAAAGAGTATGGCAAAGAAATAATTACTGAAAGAAGCAAAGCAGTAATGGGTTTAGATAATCATATAGATAAAATGATCACAGAGATACTAGAAGTAGAGAGTGATATAGTAACATTAGCAAGGGAATGGAGGAAAGTCATAGAGAGAGCAGCAATGACAGAAGGAATAGATAGAGTCAAAATAGTTTTAGAGCAAGGAGCTCAAGATATGACTGCAAAAAGCAATGAATCAATATTTCAAGAAAATGAGAGTAAATCAGACATAGAAATAGTAGAACAAATAGATTCAGCAAAAACAGATAACAACATAGAAGAGCAAATAGTAGTAGCAAATCACTCTTTAATAAGTGAAAAAAGTAAGGAAATATATAGTCTAATAGAAAATATTAAAGAAATACACTACAAAGATACAGTTAAAATAAGTCAAAATCAGTACTCAGATACTGCAGAAGAATCAGAAGAGGATCTGATGCCCATAGAATCAGACTCCTCACTAGAAAAAAGCATCTGGGCGCCAAGTAAAGATAGATATGAAGGAGAAGAAAATATAAGAGTGAAAGTAGCAGCTATTAATGTGCTGGGAAACAATACAGAACATAGAGAAAAATCATTGAAGTAATTGATCAGAAGAAATGTGCATTTAAAAAAAGTATCGGAAAAGTTCGAACAAGATAATTTATGGTGTACATTAATATTTGATTGCAAAAAAGTTTATGAAGAGGCTAAAGAAAAGCAAGAGAACAAAAAAGAAATATACGAACAAGCTAGGCTAATTCTCGAAGAAAATACTGAAGAAGAAAAAGAGATACCAGTATTAAATAATCAGCGTATTGAGAATCCTAAGGTAGAAACACGAAAAAGAAGAGAAGAATTAGCAAAATTAGAGTTAGAAGAAGTCCTTACAAAAAGGAAGAAAAAGGATACAAATGTCATAAAACAACAAGAAATTATGTTTGAAAAGAATACTAGAAGACAACTTGACCCCAAGTACATAAATAAAGGTGAAAATAAAAATAAAATAACAGTTTGGGACTTACCAAGCTAAGCAAAGAGAACACAAGTTTTTGAGATAGTACGCTTTATAGGAAGCGTTGAACATATAGAGATAATTAAAAGCGCACATAACAAAACCAGAGCAGAAATTGAGTTTAAAGCAAGTACCTGTAATAAAGAGATAAAGAAAGAGATTTGATGTCTTTCATTCGCGAATTAAATATTGGTAAGAATTACAGCAGGTACTAATAATTAAGAATTACTTCATACAAGAAATAGGTTTAGCAAAAGGCTATTAGACTTATCAGAAAATACGAATGAAGTTTTACTATGAAGGCAAATTAAGAAGTCTGAAGCAAAGGCACTACATATCTTCCAAAATTCGAATTATAACAACATAAGAAGTACAACAGTATACTTTGAAAGCCAAGAAGATATGATAAATATCTTCAAACTCTCAATGTACTACTACAACAATAAGCTACAATAGGCAAATACAAGAGAACAAGATCTCGAGTCACTTAAAAGTTGAAGAGAAGAGAACCTTAGAGAACCTGAAGCATACT
>CAJVPM010001638.1:0-11552 GCA_910592325.1 Scutellospora calospora | reverse complement strand
TAGTAGAGTACAGGCCGAGAGGTAAACTAGCCCTAGCTTAGGTAACAGTAGTTCATTAATATAACACAATATTTGTAATTATATTATAAAACTCAATAAAATCCAAGGCAAGGCCTCATTCTATAAAAAAAAAAAAAAATAAAAAATAATTAAAAATTCATAGCTAGAAGTATTTAAATATAATAAATATAAAAAACCTATTTAATAAGTTGATAAATAAATTCTATTTTTAGTTTAGTTATACTAATAATCTGTAATATATAGCTATACTATAATTTTACTATATCATAGATCATATAAAATACTTTATTTTTAAGATTTATTTATACAACATTATATCATACTTCTAATATTTAATTGATATTAGTATAATATAATTTATAAGGTTACAACCTCTAGAAAAAAAAGATTACTAAAAATTAAATACAAAGATCCGAGTAATTATTCAAATTTGTTAATAGTATAATTTGAACTCCAAACCTCTTATATAGCAGTTTGGTAATCTAACTATTATTAGATCTCAATTTTATTCTATTTTAATATTCTGTTCTAGTTTTTTTTTTTAATTTAGCAGTTATACTATAACTTTATTTAGATTTGTTTTTTATTTAAAAACAATATTATTTAGCTATATATTATTTAATATCTAATTTTTTAAGTTCTAACTTATCTGATTATTATAAAAATACCTATATACAATCTGCTATAGTAACCTTTAATCTATAGTCAAGTAGTTTATAATTTATAGACTACAAATCAGTATAGAAAAGATGCTACAGTCTATCATAACTAACTTTAAATCTAACTATATACAATTTTCTTTTTTATTTTTCTCTCTATGCTATCTAACACTATTTTAAGACTAATACTACAATTTTCTATATTCTCATCTATTCTGTAGTTTGTTTTTTTTTCTTGTAGTCTTTTCTTTTGAATTATTTTACCTTTTCTCTTTTTATACATATTTTTTTTTTAGAAATCCTTTCTTTTTCTTCTATGCTTCTATATCCTTGTATCAGTTTTTCCAAATATTTTATTCAAATATACCAGAACAAGCTTCAGAAAATATTCTGTTCTAGTTGTACTAGTTAATTTTATAATAACAGATATATTATTAGCATATTTGAGTATATATTTAAGTGAGAATAGACAAAACATAAAATTAAAATTAATTATATATCTATTGCTAAGATATTTTTGAAAAAAACAGTCTGTTTGTATATAGTGTTAAGTAAGTTGAAAAATAAACAAGTCTACTTGTAATTCTGTTATAGCCTATATAACTAATAAGATAGATTGAAATATTATTATTTAGTTATTAAAATCTATCTTATCAATTTTTGGTATTTTATAGTTGCAAAAACATACATTTTTAATAATCTGCATTAAAAGAGTATAGTTCATAATCAATTTAATTTTTATTAAAAAAAAAAATTTAATTAAATATATTAAATTTTTAAAAACATAGATTAGAAGCATTTTTATAACAAAATTCAATGCAAATTTGCACTAAATTTTAAACAGTTTAAGGAATACTGTTTTATTAATAAATCTATATAACTTGTTAAAAAATAAAAATTCCAAAGATTTCCAGTTATATTTCAATTCTACAGTATTATCTCTACTAGTACATTGGTACTGATGGTTAGTTTTGTAAAAATAATATCATAATTCCCGCTAACAAAACAAAGAAAAAAAGAAACAGGGAATCACAGTAATTTGAAAAGCACAATAATATGAGTGTTAGGAATAGAATACCTGTAAATCGATTCATTAGATTGGCACTTTCCATAGAATTTATTTTTTTATAGAGTTTTTAATAAAATTATTTTAATGACTAACTTATATAGTTAGGTTTTTTATTTTAATGCAAAGTTTTCGACAACCGCTTAAATAAAATTTGACAAAAAAATCTTTTACTGATATTAGAAGCAAAATAAAAAAAATTGTTTAGGTGATTATTAGGATATTCTCTCTAAAATTCTAATTCTGCAGTTGCTATTTTGATAACATTTTGGATTGTTCTAAAAAGAATTCGAGCGAAGATATTTGACAATTGCCTAACCTAATTCTATTAAAAGATTTATTTATTTATTTATTTATTATTATTTGTTTTATTGGCTTATACGTAGTAGAGATATATCCGTTATCCTTTTTCCTATTTAAATTTACCGGATATCCGGATCTCCGGATTCTTTATAATAATTTTGTTAAACCGGTAACATTAAACTGACAGATATCTAACAATATAATCAATTTTGATTAGCTAAAGTTTATATAAAAATTTTGATTGGCTAAAAGATTTTTTTTTAAATGCCCCAAATTTTCAAGTTCTACAGAATCGTAATTCAGGCAATTAAGCAACAATTCTGTAACGGTAAAAGGGGATTATTGTTGAAGATATTTATTGAAGATATTTATTGCCTAATACGTGTTTATATAAAAATTAGATGTTTGTTCGGTACTATATACAGTATCTTGATTATTAAAATGGAGGTTGTCTAACGTCACGCTATTTTTAATTTAGTACTACTTTACTTATCGTTATATAAATATCAGTACAAAAATAAATAACAATAAATAGAATTACTTTGTAAATAGCGCATATCATTATCAGCGATCCAAAAATATAAATATTATCCTATATACGTAGTAATCATTTGATTATGGAAAAACAAATAATAATCATAAGACAGCCAATATAATTATGTGTAACAGAGGTCGAATAGTTATTCAAGACTTTGGAGTTTCGAGAAATCGACAATTAATGTTACGGCTGAAACTGGAAACGGCTGATACTGTAAATTTTAAATACTTTAATACTGTATGAAATTTACAAAAAATTTTGGGGTGTATTTTCTACAATTTTTTTTTATAGTTAGATTAGAATTTAGGGTTAGGGTTTATAACAAAAGAGTTTTAGCAGGGTTTATCAGTTAATTTCCAGCATCAGCTTCAGCCTCGACAATTAATAATCTGCGATGATGCATGTATTACAAAAGTGATGGTCTTCACGCCTTTAATTAATTTTAATAACTTTAAGGAAACCATAATTCAGGTTGTCAAATAGTTTGAAATTTTAGGTACTGTACTGTACGTACGTACGTATGTACAGTACATCGTAAAAACAAATTTATATGCGAAATGTTGTTATGTACAAGATTCATTGATGGTATTAAAGTTTATGCACTACTAAAAAGATCGTTACGTACAACATAAAGCCTTACTATTTATATTACATACGATATAAATGATACTTTCTTAATCTGAAATTTTTATCGAAGAAAATATAGTAATAATCATTCCTAATGGGTTTTAATTAAAACTATTTAAATGTTAAAAATATGTTTGACGATATTTCTCCACTTGGAGTTTTATAAAATATGCTCCAATTACGATTTTTATCAAAAAATCAATGTTCGTTATTGTTCTTGACATTAGTGATAATATGTATCATGTCATTAATTCCCGTGGTTCTGCCTCAATCCTCTCTTGGTTTAATTCCTTCACCAGATATACCCGGTATTCCAAAAGAAGGAAACGATTATTCAAAGTTATTAGCTTATTCTTTATATTTCTATGAAGCTCAAAGAAGTGGAGTTTTGCCTAAAAATAACCGTGTATCATGGTAAGTTCTTAACATTTGTATAAATTTTCTAGTATACAAATTTTCATAATCATTATCCTTCTTTCATATTTAGGAGACATAATTCTGCTCTCGATGATGGGAAGGATAAAGGTCTGAATTTATCCGGGGTGAGTTTTCGGATTTAAAATTTAATTAATAACGTTAATTAACGTTAACTTTATTATCGTTATTAAAAAATAATTTAAGGGCTACTATGATGCAGGTACGTACTAGTATTTTGATGATCATGATTACGTATTTATGTACGATACGACAGGGTGAAACCTGAGTTGCGAGCTCGCTATGTAGATCACATGAGGTGAAATCCCTTTGCATCATTGCTAACTGCGGATTTCACCTTAACGGATTTTACTACTCATGACTCAGGTTTCACCCTATCTTATTATTTTTATGCACTCTTCAACATTTACAAAAATTGTTTTATAGGCGATTATATGAAATTTACGCTAACATTATCATGGGCACTTTCGGTCATTTCATGGTAATTGATTAAAAAAAGTTTCAATTTTATATTTAAATTTTTTTAATTCACATGCTTATTTTTTTTGTTTTTTTTATTTTATAGGGGTGCTATTGAATGGTTTGAAGGATATCAACTTTCAAACCAAACCGGTTATCTTCGTGAAATGATCAAATGGGGAACCGATTGGTTGATTGCTGCGCATCCTAAACCTGACCAGCTCTTCACCCAAGTTGGTACATTGACATTCGACAGTGCATATTGGGGGCCTGATACTAAGTATATATATCTTTCTTGAGTATATTTATCGTTTAATTTATATTTATATATATATATATTTTCTGTTTAATAGTATTCCGTATCCACGTCCAGCTTATGAGATTAATTCAACAGCACATGGTACAGATATCGCGGCAGAAGTGGCTGCTGCTTTTGCATCTTCAGCAATTCTATTTCGAGATTATTTTAATGACACTGTTTACGCCAATACATTAATATCTCATGCTACAAGTGTTTATTCTTTTGCCTAAACTCAAAACTTAACATTGTCTTCTCAGTATATTCCTAGAAACGAAAACGGATATCGTACCTCATTATATTATGACAAATTAGTTTATGGCGCTATTTGGTTGTATCGTGTTACTAAACAACCTCAATACTTAAATAAAGCGATTACTTATTACAATCAATTTCAATTAAATAATTCTACAAGAATGATGTCATGGGATGATCAATCAGTTAAATCTTTTATTTTTTTTTAAATATTGTATGTTTTTTTTCTAACCATTTATTCTATTCTAATCTTTTTTTTTTTTTTTTTATCATTTAATATTTAGGCTGCATGTAACATTTTACTTACACAAATATTATATAATGAATCAAACGCAAATCTCTCCTATTGGAGAAATGAAACTGAACGTTATTTGGACGGAATAATTACGACTACAAATGCCTGTAATTTAACAAAAAGTGGACTTTTATGGTGTGCTGCAGATAGTAAAGCGGCATCAATACCTATATCTCTTAATGGAGCTTTTGGATTATTTATGTATTCTTCTTACGCATCTACAGAAGAAAAATCTGAGACTTATAGACATTTTGCTTCTTTACAACTTGATTATTTATTTGGTGCTAATCCTATGAAAATGTTTTATGTTGTGGCTGTTCATCCAAATTCTCCTAAAAATCCTCATCATGCTGGTGCATCTGGAGGAAGAAATGTTGAAAATTTAACTGATCCACCAGTAACGATGTATCCGTTATATGGTGCAGTTGTTGGTGGTCCAGGTATGAATGACTCATATTCTGACTCAAGAAGTGATTTTATTCAATCTGAGGTATTTATTATATTAATTTTCATATATTATATATCTATTATATTATGTTTTATATATATTAGATATCTATTATATTATGTTTCAAATATTATAAATTTATTATATATATATATATATATATATGCTCGTAATTTCATAGTTTTATAGCATATAATAACATATCCACAAATTTATTACATTTTAAAAGGTTGCGCTTGATTATAATTCAGCATTTCAAGGAATAATGGCGTATTACGTCATGAACACGTATACTCCACTAAATCCGAAAGGACCAATAAATCCGATTAATCCGATTCCAAATCCTATTTCATCAAAATCAAATCAATATAAAAATATTATGATTATAGGAATTAGTTTTGGTATATTTTTTCTATTATTAATTATAGGATTAATAATATGGAAATATAAAAGAAATATTCGAAGAAAATTTGTAGATATTGAAGAAAATGATAAAAGTATTAAATCGGAAAAATTAATCGTTTCTGAAAAAAATAATCAAGAAATTAGTAATGATCCATTAGAAATTCTTGAACCAGAAATTTATCTAAATAATAAAAATGAAAAATTAATGGTTTCTACTAAAGTTGTAAATATTGAAGATAATAAAGATGTGGAATTAGTTGATGAAAGTAATAAATTAGTGGAAATTGAAAATAATCAAAACGTTGAAAACGGGAAATTAACAAATTCCGAAGATAAACAAAACGTGGAAAATAATAAATTAGAAAAT
The DNA here is from genome assembly GCA_910592325.1 of Scutellospora calospora. NCBI lineage: Eukaryota > Fungi > Glomeromycota > Glomeromycetes > Diversisporales > Gigasporaceae > Scutellospora > Scutellospora calospora. The sequence goes on along the minus strand of CAJVPM010001638.1, from coordinate 5,376 downwards.
GTTATTGAAGATAATAAAGACATTCAAAGTAATAAATTAGTAAATATTGAAAATAATAAAGATGTGGAAAGTAATAAATTAGAGGATATCGAAAATAATCACGATGCGGAAAGTAAAAAATTGGCAGGTCTTGAAAGTTTTGAGGACATGAAAGATAAGAAACTGGCGGATAATCAAAACGCGGAAAGTGAGAAATTAGTAGATTTTCAAAGCAATAAAGATGTAAAAAGCGAGAAAGTAGAGGACATTGAAAATAATCAATCCGTGGAAAGCAAGAAATTTGTGAATCTTGAAAATAATCAAAACGTGGAAAGTGAGAGATTTATAGATCTTGAAAATAAAGATGTGGAAAGTGTGAAATTAGATCCTGAAAATAAATAATCAAGACGTATAAATAAAAAGTTAGAAGGATAAATTAACATAATTCTAGGTAAAGTATCTATAATGATGACTTATTTTACTTTCTTAAATAGTATTATATCGTAAATTAGCATTAACTTTTATAAATTTTATACACATAAAAAAAGGTGTTTGCAGGATAATTTTTAAACTTTAATAAAAAATAAATGAATCACATAATCAGTGTTGGCTTAAACTATGAAAGATAAATTCAGACTAGTTTTGTAGATTAAAATTAAGCGAAACTATCTGGAATTAGGGATGGTAAAAAAACGGTTTAAACAGTTTTTAAATCATTTTAAAAAAACTTTTTAAAAACATCGGTGACTGAGTTTAAAAATGAAATTATCGCTTCTGATTGGTTAATTTCAGTATCAACCGGGACAGCATAAAAAAAATATTTTAAATATCGTATTTTATTACAAATATTACATATTAAAAAATGTGCTAAATATTTATTTAATTTAATTAAATATGTCATTTAATCTTTTGTATTGTTGCTTCAATATTTGCTCTGCCTATTAGTGATATGATCCGGACATCTGAATCTGATTTGATACGGATTTAAGCTCCGATAAAATATCTGTTATCTGTGTCAGATCAGATACTTTTATCTGTTATTCTTTAATGGATATCTGATTATTCGTTGCAAAAAATTAATTATATTGTAATTTTCAAATTTTTATCGCACATAATAAAATTAAATAAACAATATGTGTTTATAGCAGAATTTTATAATCTTGGAATATTTTATATACTTTTACTAGCATTTTCATTAAATAGTATTATTGCAATTAAAATTCTATAAAGTAGTTGCACTAAAGAAATTTTTAAAAGATTTGTAATTTCTTAAGTAGTATAAAATACAATTATTATGTTGTATTTATATAAATATATATATATTAAATTTAACCTATTTTAAGCTACCTCAAATTAATATACTTTTATATACAAGAAGCATATTAATACTTGATAATACAAAGATATATCAAGCTAAAAAATTAATTAAATATTTTTTTTTAAAACTCTCTAGAAGGGATGCCAGAAGGTGTAATTTTATTTATTTATTACTTATAATATATGTATAAAGAAACTTAGTGACTTAAAAATCTAATGTTAAACCTTTAAGTAATATTTTTCTCATTTTGTTTGTTTCTGCTCTTAAGAGTTTTGATTTTTCTCTTTATTTTATTTTTAACTATATATGGAATAATTGGGTTCAGGATATTTTTACTCCTCTATCTAGCTTGTATATAACAATACCAAATTTTATATATAGCAATAATGTGAATTCAGATCACAATTTTTTTTTTTGTTTTATTTCTAATATTTGTTACTGTAAAAATATTATCCATCATGCTTGAAAGCATTACTAGTTCTATTCTCTTGATGTAGTTATATGTGGTTCTCTATATAATTCTAGCAGTCTTATAATCTATACTAAAATACTCTGAAGTTTAAAGTTTTTCTAAATACTCTGAGCATTTCCTATTATCATTTTGAATTATATATATGAAACAGTAGTCTAAAGGTAGAGCTCTATGTTAAAGTCACCAGAATATATCTTTTCATTTGTTGTCTACTTATTTATTAGATATCTAGTTCTATTGTTATATTTCAGCTCTTTTATTCATATTCTTTTACAAAATTATAAGCTTAAATAATTTTTGTTATAAAAATTCTATAGCTTTGCAAACCTCATATTCTGTATTTAGCATTTCTGTGAACTTAATTTTCTATAGGTCCTAAGGCCAATGCTCTGTTTTTGAACTTACTTTACTTTTTATCCTTTTCTATATGTTTATGTTCTGATTCTATCTTTCTGACCAAGATTTGCTTCTGATTAAGGATAAAATGAGAGCAGATCTTGAAGTAATTCCTCTTAAGCTCTATAATCTTGACTTTATTTTTTTTCTTTTAGTTTTTGCTCAGCAAGTTTTATTTGTAAGTAACTTGATTTAAATAGAAAGCAACTATGTATTAAGCATATTATTCAAAATTAGAGCTAACAACTCTTTCTGTTTTTGATTTTACTAAAATATCAAATATCTTAGTAGTATTCTTGTATTATTTTTAATCAGTTAGTTAGCAGGTTATTAATTTTTTTAATTATTTTTACTTAGAAGTAATAAATATGCTATATATTAGATATATGAAAATAACAATATTTTAAAAACTATAATTCTGCTTTTAAAAGACAGATTTTGATTTGATATTTGTTTTATTAATTTTTTAATTTTTTTAATTTTGTTAAGCTATATTTTTTTGTTTATATTTCTATTCAAATTTAATATATTGCCTATAACCTTTATTAATTTATTTTTTTTTATAATGCAAAACCCTTTTAACTCCTCAGATTCTGCTTTTCTAATATTTTGTATTGACAGTACTACTATAGATTTGTATTTGTTTATTCTGATATTTGATACTAATTTATAATTATGTAGTATTTCTGAGAAAACTTTCTAGTTTGTTTGTGATATAATTCCTATAGTTAGGTTATCAGCATATACTACTATTCTAAAATTTTGTTAATATATAAAAATTCCTTGAAGTTTGTAGTTTAATAATCTTTGAAAAGGTTCAAATACCAAAATATATAGAAGTAGTAATATTGAATTTTCCTAGTATACTCTAAATTGAATTTTAAAGGACTCTGATATTATTTCTACATCTATAATACAAGCTTTTTGTTCTAAAAATAATGTTCTAACTATTTGAATAAATACAGAGTTAAATTTTATTTTCTTAAGAACTTGTTGAAAGTATTTATAATTAATCCTATTAAATGCTTTTTCTTGGTTCAAAAAAACTAGCTAGCATTAATAATATATTTAATTTGTTTAGTTTTTTATAGTAGCTATAATATCTATTATTGTATCTGCAATAGATCTATCTTTAACAAAGCTTTGTTAATATATTTCTATTGTTTTACAATATTTTTTTTTTTTTTTATTTTATACAACATGCTATTAGTGAGATTTTTATTAGTATAATTGTTTTGAACAATAATTATATATGTGAGAGTATAACTAGTCACATATACAACTTTAGATTATCTAATTTATGTTGTCTACCTGAAGGTTCTATACTAGCTACTATATCTAAAATTTATTTGAAATTGCTTATTTAAACTTTCTGGCTATATACTATTTCTATCCTGCTATTATTTGTTATCTAATATTCATCTAACTCTATACTACTTCACTTTTTAGAAGATATTAACTGAGCTGATATATGTCTACAAACTTTAATATTTGAAATCTAGGCCTATCTCAGATACTCCTTCATTAACTTCCTAATCACTAGTATTGTAATACCCAAATATGCTATACTATAATCTAATCTAGCTTGCATATATTCTTGTTTGATATTTGTATAAACCTAGTTCTTACTATAGTTTTTTACTGAGTTAGTCATCTGTGCCTCCAAATATTACATGAGATAGGTCCTCTCAAATCTAGTTATTACTTAGATTGGTATTGCTAAAAGTTGTCTGTGCCTCCAGATATCACATAAAATAGATCCTTTCAAATCTAGTCTAAATCTATCTGTGACTACTAAGTTATTTGTAAAAGCGATATAATAAATAAAATACATTCAAGAAACTAACTATTTATAAAAATACTAATAATAAAATAATAATATAAAATAATAAGATAAAATAATTGAAACTCATTTTATAACAATATATTAAATATATTTAGCAAAAATTAAAGTTTCTGTAAAGTAAGACTATGAATATTGCTTTTAGAGAATTTAGAAAGTTTAATTATCTTTGTAATTAACTATATTTTGCTTTTGTATAAATTCTAATTCTTTTAACCTCATATAGTACCTAATTTTTTTATTATTTTATCATATATTTGTTTGTTTTTTAAACTTCTAATATCTAATTACTAGTAAGCTATTTGATTTTTATTTTTTCTAAAACATATTTTACTTTCTACTAACAAATAGTTTAAGTTTCTAAATCTTGTAGTTGTTTTTTTTATAATATTATATATACTGTTCCTCTATAAATATATAATCAAGTCTTGTAGCTATCATATATTAACTCTTTGTTTTCTAGTAGAAAGTAAAAAATAGTATCTGTTTAGTTACTATTACTATATTAATTATTTTTTCTATTAGTATATTAAGTTTTTCTCTAGTAGAATTATTATATAAGAGAGCTTAGCTTATTTTGTTAGTTTCAGAACTCAGGTTAGAATTAAGATCTTCTGTAACAATATTGATCATTTCTTCCTTCTTTATAAAGCTATATATATTAAAAAATCCTGATTTTTCTTCTAATAAGAGTAGTATTTATATGTTTGTAATATAAAATTTGTATTGTTTGTATATAAATTATACTTTTAAAATTCTTATATTAAAGCTTTTCTATATATAATACAATTTTATCTCCTTATTCTTAGCAAAGATAACAACTTTTGTTATTCAAATAGAATTATATTATTATACTATTTAAGAAACTTTTATATATTTATATTATTTAAATTAGTCTCTTGTATTAAAATTAAATCTAATTTATAAGTTTTAAGTAAATTTAATATTTTCTGATATTTAATCTGATTGTTTAAATCTTTTATGTTGAGAGTAGCAATTATTATATTATTATTTTTTGTCATTATTTTATTATTATTTATGTTATATTATTATTTAGCAATTGTTCTATTTAATAGTTTTCTTTTGTAGATATAGAATACTGTTCTTTTTTTTCTAACTTCTTTAGAGTTGCTACAATATGCAAAGTTATTATTATTTCTAATTCTGGATCTTTTGTATATAACTGTTATAAAACTTTTATTTTTATTAGTTTTACTAGATACTATACTAGTTTCAGTATTCAAATTTACTTCATCAATTTTTGTACTTTCTGTATTATTATTTTCCTTATTCTGAATATTTTCTAAAATTTTTTTAGAAGGTATTTGTAGTTTATTTAAAATATTTTTTAATATATTTTTATTTTTA
>CAJVPM010001637.1:0-11556 GCA_910592325.1 Scutellospora calospora | reverse complement strand
AGTAAGAAATAGACTTGATAGAATTAGTTGATATTACAGAGATATATATACAAATAGCAACAGTATATATAATTTTTAATAATAGTGCTTGCCTTTGAGCTTGCTTTTAAGTAGAACTACTTTGGGTTTTTCTTTTCTTTTTTTCTTTTTACATCAAAAAGAAAATTTCTGTTTATTTTATTTTTTTTTTGTTTGTTTTTGTCTACACTTAGATAGTAAGCTTTTTACTTGTTAACAAGTTTTTCTTGCTATTCTAGCTTAAGTTTTTATAGTATGTAGCTTTCCACTTTTTGTTATTTGTAACAATTTTTATTTTTTTTCATCTTGGGACTAGGTATTAACAACTTTTAGTTTAGTCTTAGATTAGATTAGAAAGGATCTAGGATCTTGATGTAGGCTAGAAGTTGCTTTTTTTTAATTATTAGTAACCTATGCTATTTTGATAGTATGTTACTAATAAGAGATAAAATACTTCTGCAGCAGATCAAACTTGAGCACCATCTAGGTAGCTGAGTTAGTTCTAAATTGCAACAAGGAGAGTAGTAAAATATTATGTTGAGATGTAGTATTTTATATTGCCTATATTATCTTTTGATGATTCTTCTAATAAAATGAAGAGCAAGATTGTCTAAGTGGAAAAAAAAAAATGTTATTTAAATATTAATTCTAAGGTAATTCAAAAACTACATATACTATAGATATAATTTATAGCTTATTTTGAAGGTCTAATCAAGTTACATCGAATGAAATAATCTAAATCTATTTTTAGTTATTAAGAATTTGAAAAAAAATACTAAAATATAAATCTAAATATATAAAGTAATATAATAATAAAGACAAAGTCACTTTTTGAATTATTAGCTAGAGAACTAGATTAAGAAGAATAAGCAATAGACAAAGAATACAGTATAGATAGAGTTGGCAAAACACAAACTAAAATAAGTAAATATGTAGAACAGAAAGAAAGCATTTAAATTAGTTGAAGTAGTAACTAAAGAATATGGTAAAAAAATAATAGCAGAAGGAAGCAGATTAGTAATAAGTCTGGGAGACTATATAGATAGCAAAGATACTAGAAGTAGATAGTAATATAGTAATAGTAGTCAGAGAATGGAGAAAAGTAATTAAATGAGTAACAATAACAAAGAAAATTAGCAAAGTAAAGAATATATTAGAAAAAGAAGTCAAATATATAGTAGTAGTCAACAATGAATTAAAAGTACAAGAAAGCAATTCAGATATAGAAATAGTATACTAATCAAATACAAGTAGTATGAGTAGTAATATAATAAGTGCAAAAATAGAAGTAGAGAGTAATCAACAATTAGCAAATAGAAAAATTGAAGAAGAGCTAAGCTAATAGAAGAAGTTCAAAGAATTGAAGAAGAAGAAAGTAGTACAATAAATTTAAAACAACAACATACTACAACAGAAGAGTCAAAAGATGATTTACTTCTTGCAGAATTAAACTTATTATTAGAAAAAAGTATTTAAGTACTAAACAAGAATAGATACAAGAAAAAAAAAACAATAAAAGCTAAAGTTGCAGTTATCAAAGTACTAGAAAATAGCAAGAAACATAGAGAAAAGTTATTAAGATGATCAATAAAAATAAATGTTTATCTAAAAGAAATTTTAAAAAAGTTTGAACATAGTAACCTCTGGTATATAGTAACCTTTGACTACATAAAAAGCTATGAAGAAGTGAAGAAAAAGCTAGTGAATAATAAAAAAGAATATGAACAGGCTAATCTTCTTCTAGAGAAAAATAAAGAACAAGAAGAACCTAATGAAATTGTAGAAAACTAAAACAAAAAAATCTTAGCTCAAGAAATCAAAAAGAAAAGAGACAAGCAAGTAGAAAAAGAACTCGAAGAAGTACTTATAAGAAAAAAAAAGAAGAAAGAAACTAAAATATTCAAACAAGATTATATAAAAAGGAAAAAAGAAAAGTTGTTTCAAGCAAATAACAACTCAAACCAAACTAATAGTGACAACAAGATAACAGTTTGGAACTTATTTGTTTAGACAAAAAGAACATAGGTGTTTGAAATAGTCTGCTTTTTAGAAAGAGTAGAGCATATAGAGATGATTAAAAATATTCATGACAAAACAAGAGCAGAAGTAGAGTTCAAAACAAATACTTATGATAAAAAGAAAATAAATAAAATTTGGTATTTGTTTTTTATGAATGAATTACTAGTAAAAGTATCAACAGATACTAATAACTACTCTTTGCTTTATACAAGAAATAGATTTAGCAGAAGAATACTAGATTTGCTAAAAAATACAAATGAAGTATTACTTTAGAAACAGATAAAAAGATCAGGAGCTAGAGCTTTATATATATTCAAAAACTCTAATAACAATAATATGAGAAGTGCTACTGTATATTTCGAAAAGCAAGAAGATATAACAAATAGCTCAAAATACCTGATATCCTACTATGATAATAAGCTGAAATAGGCAAACAACAGAAAGCAAGAAGTTGTACTATTAAGAAACAAGGAAGTATTAGATAAGGATAAGTAAGAAATATATAAGAGTAGCAGTATGAAGAGCTCAGTAAAGAGAAAAGAGATCAAACAAGACTCTAAAAGTAGTATAAAAACTCTCTTAAATGAGAAAGAAAAATTTGACAACAAAGAGTCATAGAAGAAAAACCAACAAAAAAGTACTTATAACGAGAAAAAAAAGAAAGAAATATGAGAAGGCAAGAAGAAAGAAGACAGTTATAAAGCATCTAGTAGTGCATCAGCATTTTGAAGACAAAAACTAGATCTAGAAAACTTATATGATTACATACTACAGCTTATAAGGAGTCTCAAAGAAAAAATTTAGCATATAGAATGAGAGGCTTCTAACTAATCCTAACAGATGTACTAGTTGAACCAATAAGCATAGACAGTAGTACTAACTGTTTACTAAAAGAGAATTCTCTTGAAGAAGAAAATAAAAGAGTCATAGTTGAAAACTTTCAAATACTGAAAATAGTATTATATAATATTAATAGGATAAAAGAAAATTCTACTAAATTAGAGTTTTTACTAAACTAGGTAAGCAAAAAAAATATTAATATAATAGGTATTAATAAAATAAATACTACAGGAAGACAAAACAATTTCAACTTAAAAAGTCAAGCTAAATATATAGGAATTTGGTCAGATGTAGAAGAGAACAAGAAGAAAGGTTCTGGTGTTGGCCCAATAATAGACAAAAAATGAAAAAAGCATCTGAGCTAAGTAAAAAGAAGAAATGCATACTACATAGAAGCTCTTTTTGTATTTAAAAAACAAAAAGTACTAATAATAGTAGTTTATATTCTATATAATAATCTTAAGACCAAAAAAGATATTCAGCAATAAGTGATAAAAAGAACTTATGAGTACCAAAATCAAAAAAAGTCTACAAAAATAATAGTTTTTAGTAACTTTAATAATATTTGATACTAAGAATTAGACCAAAATAGAAGAGAATCTAAATGTACACAGAAATTCCTACTTATAAGCTAGTTTGAAAACTCTGATATAACTAATGCATTTAGAAAACTTCACTTATATGAGAAAAAGTTCACTAAAAAAAATAAACAAGTGGAGTCTAGAATCAATTATATATAGCTTTTAAAAGATCTAAACCAGAGTTTAATATATTATGATATAATAGAAACAGATATAATTACAAACAATGATCATATAATCATAATTGCAAAAATGCTAACAGGCATCATAAAGAAAACTAAATCATCAGCATATGACAAGAGACTAAAAAGAAAGAAATAGATACTGTCTCTTGACAAGGCAACTGAAGAAAATTAGAAAAATTATAAGACAAAGTTAGAAAACATGCTTGTAAAAAAGTTAAATATAAAAAACAAAGAAATCAATTTTACTTGTTTTGGAGTACTAGGTAGAGATAAGCTTTGGGATATAATAGCATCTAGTATTATGAAATATGTAAAGCTCATACTACTAGAAAAGAAAATTATAGCAGAAAAAGTCAACACAACTAAGAAATATGAAAGCAATAATATAAAAAAGGATTTAAAGATAATCAGATGCCTATGCTAGCAATGCTCATCAAACATTAGATGCCAAATTAATAATGCAAGTAGACAGATTGCAAATACCAAAATTACAAGAATTAATAGTATCTATAAAACAGAAATAGATAGGCTATCTGAGAAAGCTTGGACTAAAGAAAGATATACAGAGCTCAAAACATAGTGAAAGATTCTGTATCTTAAGACATAGCAGACAAGGAAAAAAGAAGATCTCAAAGAAATTAATACAGCAGTTAAGCAATGATATGAAGCAATACAAGGAGAGCTTAAACATATAATAAACAGTTTGTTAGAGAAGTTATCTAAGCATATTGTTATCAATAGAATCCTGAAAAAGAATAACACAGATCTGGTCTTAGTAAACCAGAAAAATGAGATATTAGAAAAAGTAAAAATATACTTTAGTAGCTATTTTTGCAAAAGAAATACCTAGGATGTGAATATGTTAAAAAAATAGAAAAAAGTTTATGCTTCTCTTAAAGAGATAAATGACAGAATTTACGATAACTTAGAAGATATAATTTCTAAAGAAGAATAGACAGAAGTATTTAGAAAACAAAACCTAAGTCAGTACTAGGTTCTTCTGGTATAAGCTATTTTTTAATCAAAAAAGTAAACTCAATAACTCAATATATCTTCATACATCTAGCTAACTTATGTTTTAAAGAAGGAGAAATCTCTATCAAATAGAAACTAAGCTAGTTATATCCAATTCCTAAAGGAGAAGACTAGAACTACAATCTGTCTAATATATACTCAATTATTCTAATTGAAACATTTTATAAAGTAGTAGTAAGAATCTTAACAAGCAGACTAGACAAAATACTAGTTGAAAATAGCATTTTAAAAGGCTCTAATTTTGCAGACCTGTCAGATAATAGTATAGCAAGTCTAATTTATATACTGAACAACCTTTTAGAGGATATGAGAAAAAAAAGAATAAATTATAGATCCTGTTTCAAAACATGTAAAAGGCTTTCGATTTAGTAGGCTTAGAAATACTTGAAAAAGTATTAAAAAGAATTAAGCTACTAGAGAATATAGTAAGATTAATACTAGATCTATACAAAAGAAGAAAAATCAAAGTTATCATAAGTTATAGTCTAATAAGCAAGTTTGAAGCAGAAGATAAACTTGATCAGGAAGAAGTAATATCACCTCTAACCTAATATATATTTTAGAATCCTTTTTTGTGTATAGTAAATGAAGCAGAAGACACAGGATACTGAATAGCATTAGACTAGTTAACAGATGTCATTCATAACAAGACTAAGATATTGTCTCATCAGCAAGCTATATTAGCTTTTGCAGATGATACAATCTGAATTGCTAGATCAAAGAAAGAGCTTCAGAAAATAGTTGACATATCAAATAAGTTTTACGAGATAAATAATATTAAGATCAACTCTAAGAAGTCAAAAATAGTTGTTATAAATACTATTATAGAAGATAAAGTACTATGTAATAAAGCAATTATAGTTAGCAAACATCAAAACAAAATCTTAGCAAAGAAAGACTATGAGATAGTCAGATACCTAGGAGTATAGATCTCGAGTAAAGAAAAACAAAACTATAGCCTGAACATAATAAGAAATGAAGTGAACAGAATATACAAAGCTATAAAGTAGAAAAGAGTATCAGCAAGTCAGCTTATATACTTAAATAATAATGTTCTGCTTCTAAGTATAGAATATAGACTCCAAACAACCTTTTTAAGTAAGTCAAAATATGATAGCTTACAAAAACTAATTTAAACCTTAATCAAAAACAATTGGAATTAGTAAAGTTAATAGCTAACTTAATTTGCAGTCATATAGGTTTTCTAGACATAAGATCAATTTAGCAAAACCAACTCACAAACTATTTTACAGAATTAATAATGCATATAAACTATTAAGATGTATTAGAAAAAACTACAAAACTGAGAATTAAGGAAGGCTAAATGCAAAGCAAATACACAAACAGTCTTCTAAGTGAAAAATATATATTCAATAAACCTTTTTCTAAATACAATTTAGTTACAAGAATTCTTTATGAAGTAGCTAAAATAGATATAAGATTTAGTAAAGTATTAGAAGACCCAAATATGCTTTCTATTAAAGAAACAGAAATATCAAGTCTACTAAATACAAAAGAAGTACAATTCTTCCTAAAGCCTAACAGACTAAACTTATTTATTTTAGAACAACTCATAAGTAGCTTAGAAAATCAGCTCTTAATTTGGCAACAAATTAAGCATATAAGGGGTGTGAAGACAAAAGGATGTGCTTCAGATTAGTTCAAAAAGATTAAAGAAAAAGTACTCAAAAAAAGCAATTTAAGAAAAGTACAGAATATTTACAAAATGAGCAATCCTAACAGAAATATGATAAAGATCTAACTACAAAGAATATTTGATAATAGAAGGAAAAAAGAGTAGATCTTATTTAAAAGAGAAAACTACTTTTATATAGACAAGTTAGTGAGGAAAATAGGAAAAAAAATTGTAGTCGAGTACTAGAACAAAAAAAGCTAAACAAAGAAACACTAAGTTCTTTTATTAAATATTACAAGTACAAACTAGAAAGTTATAACAACAATATCTATTTAATTAACATCAAATATAAAGAATAGTATCAAGTAGTTAGTATTAAGAATAGAAATGAAAATGAAATAGAGCTAAAAACACTACTATCCGTCTATATAGAGGAAGATACAATATACAATGAACATAATCTCAACTAGGAAGTAATAGTTAAAATAACAACAAATAGTATAGAAGAAGCAATTATACAGAGAATAGCAAAAAACAAAAGGATTAAAGACAAGCTAATGATTGTATATAGAAAATTAAAAAAGGAGAAGATTATTAAATATTACATAGATGGAGTATTAAGAAGTAGTAGTAATGAGATTAGTTTAGATAAAATAGGTTTAGGATAAGTAGTTAAAAAGAAGAGCAATTCAAGTAGTAATATTAGTTTTAGTTGTAGTCTAGAAAACTAGCTATCATCAACTCATGCAGAGCTAGGAGCAATTTGAGTAACATTTCTGATAGCATTATATAAAGCTCAAGTTCATATATTTATAGATAGCAAAGTAGCAATTGAAGTAATCGAGAAATTCACAAAAGAAAGCAAGCTAAGAAGCTAGTTTAAGATAAAAAATAGAAGCTTGCTAAGACAAATTAAAGATTGCTACAAAGCTAAAAATCTAGATCTATTACTTTATAAAGTCAAGGGCTATAATGATAATGAGTAAAATAAGCAAGCAGATAAGCTAGTGAAAGAAGGAACTAAAAGCTCTGATCTATTTATAGTTCCTGAAACTACTCTAGACAACCTAAGAGCTATACCTAAGTAGAAAGATCGAATAATAGAATATCTACTCAAATCTTTTATAAACATAATTACAGCAACAGTTTATGAAACTGAGTGAGCAAATCTAAGTAAAATAGCTATAATCATAGAGCTAAATTCAGAAACTAATAGTGTTACAAAACTTAATTAAAGAAACACTTAGGAAGTACTAAAGAATCTGCAAGAGAAAAGTGTATAAGTCTCAAAAAAAGCAAAGCACTTATGTTCTATATCAAATGCATAAATAGCATCTTCTTAACTAAAGATATTTGCTATTTCAGAAATTCCAAATTATATAAAAGCAGTAGATATATAGCTTGTTTTAAAAAAGATAAAACTATGTATTACCTAGCTGAGTACGAAATATATCAAAAAATTTGAAGTAATCTTGAGAAGGAAATCTTATAACTCACTAGACTAGAAGTTTTAATGAAACTAGACTTATCGCTCAATGAAGTACTCTTGAGAAAAGTCTTGTATGAAAAAAAACTCGAAAAGAAGCTAGAGCTTAGAAAAATATATTTTAAAAGGCTTACTAATAGAAAGCAGCTTGCAGATATAAGCAGAATATTCTAATTGAAGAGCAAGGTAAGTAAAGTTCTTATAAGCTTTATAGAACAATTCTGGGTTTGCTTCTACAAATAATTATGAAAGTTCTAGTACAAAGTAATAGTAGAATGAGAGAAAGAAAACAATATATCAATGAAGATAAAAAAGAAAAAAGGAAAAAACAAGGAAAAAGAAAAAAATAAAGAGAACATAGATTCTGTAGTTATGAAAAAGAAAACAAAAAATGAAAAAGAAGCAAAAACACAAAACAAGGCTCTTAGCAGAGTTGATAAATAGGTCAGAACAAGTAGTAAAAAAGAGTAGTTATAAATTAAAACTCAATAGATGATTCTTAATATAGGCTAGTAGTAGTCTCTTATTAACTAGAAACTCGATATTTGTCTATACAAACATGAGCTTTTATGAGAGAAACAGTTGTTGCAGCTCAAAGATAAAAATAGAAAACTCTCTCCATAGATCATTTTAACCAATTCTGAAGCTAAAAGACAAACAGAAATAAGTCAAAATCTAGATTAAGAAATAGTATCAGAAGAACTAAGCAAAAAGAAAGATAATAAGAAACTACACATATTATAATAAAAGAACAAAAAAAATTTTCTTCTTATTTTAAGAATAAAACGAGAAGTAAAGAAACTTCAAAAGAAAACTCAAAAAATTTTTTTAATTTTTGAAAAATTGTTAATACCCTGAATTGCAGATTAGATTGCATGATATAATCACGTAAAAATTAGGTAATCAGGAAAAACTATAGAGAATTTGAGAAAAAAGACGAAGTCATTTCAATATAGAAATTAGAGTTTAAGTTAAGATAGAGAACAAGAAACAAGATAGATAGCAAAAACAAATATATAGAATACAGAAAGCTCAAAGCACTTTATCAAAAAGATAATAAAAGAATACGGAAGAAAAATAATTCAAGAAGGAAGTATCTCAGTATTAGGTCTTGCAGATCACTTTGACAGAATAGTAGCAAAAGTAATGAATATAGATAAAGAGATTATTACTTTAGCAAAGCAATAGCATATAGCACTAGAGAGAGCTGCCTTTACAGAAGGAATAGATAAAGTTCAGTTAGTGCTAGATAGAGAGCAAAATACAAGAAATATATAACAAGAAATAGTAAATAAAATAACTAATGAGGTAAAAATACGAATAGAAATACTGTTACTAACAGAAACAGGAATCACTACACAAGTAGAAGCCCTAAAAGACTTAAGACAACTCATACTTCCTTAAAATAAAACTAATAATATATCAAAAAAAGTAAAAGCAAATGAGATAGCAAAAACTATGAAAGATATTTAGCTAGTAGAAAGTAGTATAGAAATTTGCCCATTAAAAGATGAGATAGAAGAACAGCTAAAAAGATTAGTTGAAGTAAGAAAGTCAAAATATGGTAATACATTATTAGAATGTAGCCTATAGGCACTGAAACCAGAATTATGTAAAGACAAAGAAGAGTTTAAGGCAAAAGTAGCTACAGTCAAAATCTTAGAAGATAATGCAGAACAAAGAAAAAGTCAATCAGATGGTTATTAAGAGGAAACAAATATATTAAAGCAATTCAAGAAAAATTTGCAAATAGAAATTAATAGTACATTATTTAATTTGACTGCAAGAAAAGATATGATAAGGCTAAATCAAAACTAGAAAAGAAAAAAAATTAATTCGACTAGCTGAATTTAATATTAGAAAAAAAAGTTGAGAAGAAAAGTTTAAAAAAGGAGAAAAAAGCTATACATAACCTTAAAGATGAAAAAGAAATAAGAAAAAATCAAGCAAAGCTCGAGCTTGAGGAAATACAAAAGAGAAGAGTTATCCTATATAATCAAGTTGAAGAAAGTGAATCTTCAACAAGTAGTAAGAATAGAAAAAGAAAAGAAGTTGTATTTAATTAAACAACAGAAAACAAACCAGCTCTCAAAAAAGATAAAGAGAAAAAAAGAATGTATGAGCAAGAAACTCTTGTTGAAGAAGAAAGAAACCTTTGAAAAAACTAATATTCAAATAAAGAAGAAAAATTTTTAACCAAAACAGAAGAAGTAATTACAATATGGGATATACCTTACTATGTGACAAGATCACAGGTCTTCTATGTAACTAGATATCTCAGATGAGTCAAAAATATTGAAATAATTAGAGAAGGATCAGAAAAAGTAAGTGCAGAAATACTTTTTGAAAAAAGAAATAGTTTGGTTCAAGAAATAGAAACCTGAACTATTCTTCTTACAAATGATCTTTTGATACGCATAATGCTAGGATCAAATAGAAAAGACCTATTAGAAAATTGTAAGCAATTTATGCTAAAGTTATACAATATCACACAAAATATAAACAAAGTATTGCTATTCAGACAGCTTAAGCATACTGAAGCAAAAGCAGTATATATCTTCAAAAACTCAAATAAAAACAACAAAGGCTATATACTAGTTTTTTTCAAGAGTCAGAGAGAAATAATATGAACACAAAAATTTAGTATCAACTATTATAATACAAAGCTATTTTGAGAAACACCAGAAGTAGTCACAAGTAAAACATATTGTTTAAAAAAGAAAAGTCAGCAAGAATACTACAGATATAATCAACAAACAATAAGCTCAAGCAGAAAAGAATCAATTCAAAATCGATAAGATTCTGTACAAAAAAAAGGAAAATTTAACTCAGCAGGAAATTGTGAAGTAAGAAATAAGTTATATACAAGATTAGAGAAAGAAAAGGTTTCTTCTACTAAAAAACGAAATAAGAAGCTTCATAAAGAAGATGACTATGCAAAATCTCTCTTATATATAGTATAACGAATACAGTATCTAGAAGAACAACTAAGTAGCTTTAAAAGTAATTGAGGATTAGAAGCCTCAAATTGCTTCTAATATTAGCTAAAATTGAATTAATAGAAGTTCTTATCTATTAAGAAGGAAAACTTGAAGAACAAAATGGAGCAGAATTAAATCGAAACCAAAAAAAAAGAGAAAAAAAGAAACAGAATAAAAGAGAAGGAGAGAATAGAGATATAAGAAGCAGTATAAACTATAACATGAGTACTAGAAATAGTGAAAGAGAAATTATAAAGATAGAAATACATAATATTAATAGAATAAAAGGAGATATTATGAAAGTAGAGTAGCTAGTGGAGTTTGGTAAGTCAGAAGGTTTAATATAATTAGAATTATTGAAACTAACATAGGAGAACTAGAAAGCAAATAGATAAATATAAGAAAATATGAGTATTCAAGCTTTTGAACTGAAATAGAAAAAGGTAAAAAGAAAAGATCAAAGATTAGATTACTAGTCAATTAAAATTAGATGAAAAATCTAGGAGTGTGTAGAAAATATAGCTCATACTTGCTCAAAGCTAAATTCTTCTTTAGAAAAGTGATTTTGCAAGTTTGAATAGTCTATCTTCTACTTAAAAATCTAGAAGTAACGAAAAAGGTACATAAAATCTTAATAGAAGAAATTATTAAAAATAAAAAGAATATGCACTATATAGTTTTAGAAGATTTCAATACAGTACTAAATAAAAGACTAGATATAAACAGAGAAAAAAGAAGAAACACAGATTGTAAAACCAAAATCATGAACTGGCTC
>CAJVPM010001636.1:0-11556 GCA_910592325.1 Scutellospora calospora | reverse complement strand
TTGGAAATAACATTTTCTTTTCTTTTATTTTTGATTTTATTGATTTTGGTTTTGTTTGTTTACTGATAAATAAACTGGTGCCTTGAATAATAACCGTGAAAAACCTTTTGCTACCTAAAAATTTGCAGATTAATAAAGAACTGCTCGTAATACTACTATCTCTATAGTATTTGAGATTTTTATAAAAATTGTATAAAATACTGATACTACAAAGTACTTTATATCTCTAATTTAATAACCTTTATTCTGATACTAGAAGATATCTAAATTTGTTATTGACTATACTTATCTTGTTACATATATTATTATTTACTATTAGGTTGTTTGTAAACTATAGATGCTTGTGAAACTAAATGATGCTGGTGAAACTAGTAACTATCTAAAATACGATTAGTTGTTATATTAAATTTCACTAGTTTTACTACCATCTACCACTATTCACCAAGAGTTTCATCAGTTTCACCAGCATCTATATTGTAAATATATAGTATTTACTAATTTTGACATGATATTATTAATCTTTTTTTGGAAGTAGACTAAATCCTCACAAATAAAATAAAAATAAAAATTCAAAAAACTAAAAGAGATAAGTAGCAGGCACAGGACATTTCCCTTTACAAGAGTTCGAAATATTGTTATTAGTAAGATCAACATATCGATCACCTGATTTTTATATTAAAATTTCATATTCCAGTAATAATACTACTATAGTAACCCGTGTTTATACAACTTTTTCGCTTTTGTTTTCTAATTCGAAATTAAAACTATAATATTTTTTTATTAAACTAAATAAATTTTAACTTTTTAATATTCATAATTCAAAAAAGATCTTGAAATAAAGTTAAAGTGCTCAAACCCCTGTAATAAGTTAATCTGGATCAGATACGAACGTAGTTAGTGTTTGCTTCACTAATGTATTTCTCAAAAGATGGTTGTTTACTGACGATTAGCTACTAAGACATTTCAATTTAGTCAACAAACAACAATAACCACTTTATATTTTAGTACTAGCATACCTTGACAAACATATCTAATTTGATCATAATAAACGAGTTTTCAGTGAACAAACCCTTCAAATAAACCAATTGCTAATTAAGTTTTCTTTATGATCAAATATTTAATTTGTATATGTTAAGTTTGTTGAATAACGTGAGCTGGCAACGACAGTACTTTGTCTTCTAATTGTTCAAGAATAGATCTTTTGTGTTTTAGGCTTTCTTTCTGAATGCAACTTGGGCTTTATTAAGGTCAAAACTTAATTGAATTAATAGTGTGCTGCAGGGAGAAAACCTGCAAGTGAAGATTTAAGTTATCATTGTAGTGGCTGCTACAATGATAACTTAAATATTTACTTGCTATTTTCCTCTGCGCACTCAATTAGAAAATGCAATTATGTGAGTAGGATTATTGCTCTTCAATCTAATAACTTGGTTCTTTAATGTTTAGATACGAGAGTTATCACATACTGCACTCAATGAATCGAAAGCAAAAATTTTAATTAGCGAAATGAATTGTTTATGATCTACTGTAGTTTATTAAATAGCATAAATAAAAAAAGAATAATTGGACTTCCTAAACTGTCTGCTATAATAAATTTACTATATTTTTTAATAACCCAGTTCTAGTAAATAAAATATTTTTTATCATATATATGGATGAAAATATACATCTTAAATACTGGTTATTATAATTAGATGATGTACAGTAATAAAATGATCAAGTAATATTGTTACAAAACCTATCTTTTAAAATATATTCATAAATAGGCTTGCTTATCCTTAGTAATCATGCCACATCACATATATGATTAGTTAAAATTTTATTTAAACTTATCACTCGCATTAAATAATCTCAAAAAAGAGATTTTTGCTCATATATGTAGCAGATAATGACTAAAACCCTATTAAATATAATAATAATTCATACCACACAAGACATTTCAACTATGATTATATATTCACACCACCTGAGCTGATAAAAGGCCAGACATAAATTTGATTACCTGTTAGACATTCATATATAATTTATTTAATATGGTAGTTAGGAGTTTTGAAGTAAAGTCAGGTCTCATTCAGTAAAATTTCTGGCGCAAGTTTATTATCAAATATGCGTCCATAAAATGTAGATATTTTATGGCCATTTCCGCTATAATTACTCTAAACTTATATCTGATATACAGTATATAGGCCACTATTTTATAATAAATTAGTAATTATGTTCAAACAATAATAAATTCTGGCTTTGTGCTTAGCTGTTAGGAGCTTCGCAGAAATAAAAACTTATTTATTAAAAATTAACCATATTAAGTAATTATTCGAATAAAACAATAATCTATAAATTGAAAGAAGTTAGAGTTAGAATTATTTACAATTTAAATAAAATAATTAACTATAATTTAACCTTACATTAAATAAAAGAAACTCACTGAGTGACAAACAGAAAAAAGGAGCCACTTAAAGATCAAATAAATAATTAACTAGATTTATTTAAAAGAATAATAAATTACATAGCAAACTTATCAAATAATAAACGAAAATGAACTAGCTGAAGATTTAAATAAACTATTAATCCAAAAGAAAATGTATGACTGCTATAGCGAGTGAAGCAAACAACTGTTATAAAGATTCCAATGCATTAGTGTATTCTTTTTAGCCTATACAACTTCTATTCAGATAAAGTTACAATAATATAAAGCATACCGAATGAATATCGAGAGCCTGTATAATCTATTTCAATAAATTAATTTTATCAAAATTATGAAAATAAAATCGAATTAAATGAAAATATTCTCACCTTATTATACAAATTAATGTAGATCTTCACCCAAATAGCCAAGAGAGCCTATTATATCTATATAATATCCATGTCTTTTTGGATCATGTACAATTTGTGTGATGAAAATCTATAAGTAAATATTTAAGTTATGAACTTATTATATTATAAGTCCACTACAATGATAAATATTTACTTGGAGATTTTCACTCTGCACCATAGAAATACGATCCATTATCTGTTTTCCTATTTAAAATTTAACGGATATCTGAATTCTTCATAATAATTTTGTTATAAAATTAAACTAACGAATATTCAGATCGCATCTCTACTATACCACACATTTAATGTAATGCATAAATATTATTCAATGAATATATTATAAATATTTGCTAGAAATAAATGATTTTATAACCTTAAATAGCTCATTAACTTAATTCCCTGTATAAATAGCTAATAATCAATATAACAACATTGGCTGATTCAATAAGTTATAAACATTGCCAAAATAAATGACTATGTTATTTATATATTTCTATGAATTGTTTATCTTATTTAGTTATCTATCTATAGATATATAGTTATCAATGACTCATTAATATTTGCAAGATTGAAGGATGACGTATAGGGCATAAGTAATATATGAAGCGTGAATAAATTCAAAAGGAACACAGTCTAAGACAGGTTAGATGAAATAGGAAAGGAAGTCGTACTGATGTCAAAGGAAATTGTGATGAAAAACCTATAAAAGACCTTGCATATTGCCTTCAATAAACCCTACAAAATTTGAATCATTATATAAACTCTCAACTATTACAATAAAAATAACTTCAGAAATAAACGACTCAGAATTTACTTGCATGAATCTTGAGAAATATAGCACTTCTGATAATAGCGAAGATATTTTTCTTGTTGATGAAATTGCTCTTGAAAATTCTCGATTCTTACTAAATGATGAAAGTGATGATTATGAAGATGAAAATGAAGGTTATAAAAATGAAGATTATGAAGATAACAATAAAAATTTTGATAACAACAATGACATAGATATAGAAATTGAAGAAGCCTCTATTCAAAGTTCAGATTTAACACTATGTGTCATTATAGATATTATTGAAGGCGAGATAAGATATTGTAATAGTAAAATAAAGTTGCATCCATTAAGGCAAATGATAGGGACATGGGAGATAGATGCAGATGAATTCAAAGATATTAAGAGTCATTTTCACTAACTTGGAATATACCATTCCCATTTTGCCTTTAATCAGAACCAACTTCATCATAAAGATGCAAAACAGCTGCTCTTGACTAAGAAAAGCAATATCCACTTCTGTATTTGTATTTTCTGTTATAAAAAAAAATACTTTTTTAGCTATAGCAATAGTTGCAAAGAGCATTCATAGAAAATTAATGTGCGTAATATTCAAGTACCTTGTATTGATATTTATAAATGTTTGGCACTTACTAAGAAACCTATTGCATAACCTTTATATTCGAGATATCATGCATGTTATGTATGCTCAAGATGCTTCCAAAAACAGAGTGGATATTTGTATGAAAAGCTAGACAAGAGGAAAAAAATTATGCTATGTACTGAACTTGGAAAACTCCGAAGTGATACAAGTAATGCTTTAATAGATATTAGAAAATAAGTAATATCTGTGGGGGAGTCGGGTGATCAAAAATTGAAAGAAAAACTATTATCATTATTAACACCAACTTTTCAAGTTTTAAATAATGATATAAATAGTAAAAGCTCATTAGAAATAGAAACAAATCTTCCTAGTATCTTCCTCATTAAAACTGCACTGAAGATAGTGAAAACTGATATAAATAATTTAACAGAAAAATATTATAAATTTACATCAGAAAAGGCAACAGCAATAGGAAAAAAAATAGGAAAAGAGATTTTATCGTCGAATTCAGAGTTTAAACTAAGTACAAACCAGTTAGAAAATCCAGCCTCATATAAAGAGTATTTCAATGCATTGCCAAATATCGTTCGTAACTTCTTTCAAGCCCTGATTGCAGTAATACAACAAAAGAAATAATTAGTTATTAACAATAAGAGAAATAAAAATGGACTTTTCCTAAAATCTCTTGATACAAGCCAGATAACAAAAATCACTGCCTTTATTACCTCTATACTGTTGACTATGACTTTTCCTAGGACGAAATTTTGGCTTATACATGTTATATCATCATTATGCCAAAATCCTAAATTATTACTAAACTTACACGAAATCTTCTATTTAATAAATGTTGTATTGTACATGAAACGATATGAAAATCAGCTTGAGAAATTCAGAATACTTCAAGTAAATCCTCTCAAAAGACTAATTAAAGGACCAAACATCTGGAATTTAGCAGTCATCGATAACATCGATTTTAAAACTAGCACTTTCGCAACAGGAAATATTTTGATGTCACATGCCAGACCTCTCATGTGACACTGCGAATAGTTTTTCAATTTATCCTTCCTATAATGCTTGATAATATAAATGGTAAACTTGTTAATCAACCATTATTTGGTGAATTTGTGTTCACTAATAATCTTCTGATGCTATACGAAACTTCATTAAATACACTATTAGAAAAAAATAATGAATTTGAAATAGAAAATATATATTTAGAAATTATGAAAGAAATACTTTCAGGTTGTAATATCCCTAAACCTAATGTAGTAATATTAGAATCCGGAGATCAACCAAACTGTGATAGTAATGTTCATACTTTATGTGAAATATATCACAAAGATTTGTCTATTGGTAATAATAATAATCTTTATATTGAGTGTGATCAAGTGATTTTTGGAAGACTAACTTCTTATGCAAAAAAACATTCAGACGTTCAGCTTATTTTGGAACAATAGCACATATTCAAAGATATGTGTAATGTATTGATTACACTATTTTTTGGATATGGGCTATTTAATTTAGCTGCTGCTCTTGGTACATGATACTTGGATAAATTTGAACATGTAATCGATTACTAAGCAATATGCCAAGTTTTTGAAATAATTTGGATTGCAGTTAGAATCACTTTATGTCAATATATCAAAGATCAAGGGAATTCGATGCGAAACATCTTAGAAGAAAATAATTACCTAATGAAAATATGGTACCTCTTCTTTCACTGAGCAGGATATTTCATTGGGTATAAAATTGGAATCAGAAAAGGAAACTACAAAATGCAGATAGCCAACCTAACTGCTTTTGCACCTCTTTTTCCTGTAGCTGGTAAATCTAAGTATGCAACTTCTGTTGTGTACTTTTTGTTGCAAGTTCACGATGATCTGCAACTACAAAAATTGCTTGAAATAGTATGCTCAGTGAATCTTAGACGTGAAGAACATTATCTTGCTTTTGATGAGGCACTTGAAACATACGGAGTAAAATTCGTTAAGCAAAATATTGCTGGAAATCTTACTAATCAGGAAAATATAATGCTAAAGATTAAAGTAGCCTAAAGCGAAAGAGAACAGTTGTCAATACTTCTTGCAGAATTCACTGATGACATAGTGATAAATCAAAATTCTCGTTCAATTATATCTCACAAGGATTCTCTTTGGTCACTAGTTACAAAATTAATATTCGCATTTAAAAATCAAGATTTAGCAATGAATGGTTTGTTCAAAGGTGCACTAGGAATCAATGAGAAGGGTATTAAGAAAATTCTTGCCTGTTATGAGTCTGGCAAATCACATCTTGAAGCAATACTAAGGCAAGATATTCTTAAAACAGAACCTCGAGTAACTTCTAAATGCAGTGCTCGAGATGTAGACTATTATATATACGCTAAACTTGAAAAAATGAGAAAAGAAAAAAAGAAAACTAGTAAAATAATTATTCAGGAGGAAACCTTATATTCTTTACTAAATAATCCTCTAGAAATACAACAACATTCTCTTGAAACTTTACTCCCTATGCAAGTGGAAGATAATGAGAGACCAAGATGTCGAATAACTACAGAGGCAGAAAAAAATGTACTTTCCCCGTTATTTAAAAATATCTCATCTCTGCTAATTTCTGAAGTTATTAGAGTATTTGAAGTACTTAATATGATCTCTCCATATAGTTGGACAGTTGATAGAATCAGGATATATTGGAGAAATAATCGAAACAGAAGGTAATATAGAATAATAGGGTTTCTTCTTGCCTTTAACTATAGTTTTTTTTGAAAAAATAGTCTGTCTAAAAAACCTTACCTATTACATTATATCAAACGAATAAAAAAAAATTTAATAATAATAAAATAATTTTTTAACAGATCAATAATATCTTGGTCTTATATCAAAAACTTAGTATGCTTTTCTATTAAATAATGAAGTTTTCCCAAACCCACTAATAAAAAATGTATTCCCAAACCCGCTAATAAAAAGTATCCTCTAGTACTCCCAAACCAGCTAATAAAAAAGTATTCTCTTGTATGATATTTCCAAACCTACTAATAAAAAAATATTCTTAAACCTGCTAATAAAAAAAGTATTCTAAACCTGCTAAAAAAAAGTATTCCCAACTTGCTAAAAAAAGTACTCCCAAACCCACTAATAAAAAAGTATTCTCTTGTATGATATTTCCAAACCTGCTAATAAAAAAATATTCTCTAGAATTCCTAAACTCACTAATAAAAAAAAGTATTCCCAACTTGCTAAAAAAATACACCTAAACCTGCTAATAAAAAAGTATTCTCTAGTATGTTATTTTCAAACCTGCTAATAAAAAATATTCTCTAGAATTCCTAAACCTGCTAATAAAAAAAGTATTTCCAACTCGCTAAAAAAATACTCCCAAACCTGCTAATAAAAAAGTATTCTCTAGTATGTTATTTCCAAACTCACTAATAAAAAATATTTTTTAGAATTCCTAAACCCACTAATAAAAAAAGTATTCTCAACCTGCTAAAAAAAAGTATTCCTAACCTGCTAAAAAAAAGTATTCTCTTAACCAAAAAGTTTTATTAATGAAATTGTCTACTCTCGTATGATTCTAATTAATTAAATTATACTTAACAGTTAACTGTTAAGATTCATCTGAGGCAAGGCTTAGAGCAAATCGTCATCTAAACATTTTTTAAAGCCCAAATACAAATTTAGTTAGCCAGTTTTTTGTGTTTTTGCATCTTTGAAATTATGTTCATACCTCTAATCATTGCTACAGATTCATATTATTTCTTTTCGATATGGACCCATCTTAGTAGTTTTTTTTTAATAAAAAAAAGCCACTTTTTGTTAATAAAAAGATTAAATAAGTACGAATTTAAACTTACTATATTACCCTAATAAATAGTTACTTCTAAGAAATATCCAAAAGTCACAAGTAAAGCACTTCTATACCAATAAGATCGTTTTATGCGTGCTTTATTTTTTACCTTATAAAAAATAAATATTGTTTAAAATTAAAGTAACTAAAAGAAGATCTTAACTTTTATATTTAAAAATACTGTTTTTCAAGTATTATTAAATTTATGTAAATTTAACCGACCAGTGAGATTTTAGCACAGAAATAAAGCGCACAACATAACAAATAAATTTATTTAAAGTTGAAAGTATTATTTTTTAAAAATTAGAGTTAGTATTTATACTTTGTATGTCATACTATCATATGTTGCTCAAAAATAATTACTATGAAGATCATCATATAGGAAATGTCTCGTGCCTGGTAGGTGCAAAAAACTAAGTAGGAATAAAGGTCTAGTGATCTTAGTGTAGTGGTTAGGTTGCCAGACTACCATATAAGAGGTCTGGGGTTCAAATCCCACTGTTGATAAATTTGAATAATTACTCAAATCTTTATATCCAACTTATAATAAACCCTGTTCGTTTCTAAAGTTGTAACTCTGTAAATCATGTTGCACCAATATCAATCAGATATTAGAAGTGTAACAGAAAAGTCAAGTGTAATGTAACATTATATGAATAAATCTTGATAGGATCTATGAGAAGAGGACCTGTATAGTAGAAATCCCAAGTTAGATGATATAGTACAAATTTCGATAGTCATGCTAATTTGACACTCGATTTAGAGGAAGTCTAGATACGAAGAATACAGACTGAGTAGGTGCAAGTAAGTCCATAGTGTAATGGAAAAGTCAAGTGTGATATAATGTTATATGAATAGTAACACCAATTTGGCTTGGCAGCTAACTGAATTTGGGAGGATTTATCTCATGAAACATTCGAAAGAACTAAACCAATTTAGTGGTGAGCTACAGAAGAAACTGAGTTCGTATGAATACCAATAAGAGTATATGCTAGCTTAATTGGGATATAGCATAGCATAGTTGGAGTCATTCACAAGCTCTTACTGGAATAGGACACAGGTGGGTACCTTGTGATAGAGTTCAGTCCTATAAAGACAATTTGAGGCACAAGTTGGTCTTAGTAGTCCTCAAATAAGGCAGCATAAAATTAGTGTAAATATATAAATATTAGGTTAAAAATAGAGTTTTACTATAATACCAGAGGGTTTTAATAGAGTATCTACAGACAGATATTAGGTATAGCAATTGGTAGGTAACCTATATAGCAAAACATATAAAAAAAAAAAAACTAAAGTTGTACATATAGCCAATTGTATCCTCACTAACAAATGTAACTTGAAAAAAAAACTTAATAAAAATCTGCGAACAGCTTGTTGAAAAAAAAAAAAAAAAAAAAAAAAAAAAAAAAAGTAGAAATAAATAAGTGTAGAAGTATTTGTCTTAGTACAAATACCATTATATCTTTCTTCTTTTATTTCTAAACTTCTAACTTCTTCTAGCTTCTTTTTTTTAATTTTAATATTTTGCAAAGCAAACTTATAGCTAAAATATTAGAGCTATTGTCTGCTTTAGCTTTCTGCTACTTATTGTTTTAAAGGTCTTATAAGACTATATATCTTATGCTTCTTTAGAACTAATATTTTACTAGGTTTCTTTAAATTTAGTATTTGTTTTATAAAAAAGTTTTTGCTTTAGTGTTGGTTTTAGTGATTAGCAAAAAGAAATTATATTTAGTATTTAGTATTTTTAACTATTAATCCTACTATTTTATTTATAATATATATTATTTTATAATATTTTTAACTATTTTAATATTTAGATCTGGTGATCTTAGTGTAGTGGTTAGGTTGCCAGACTGCTATGCAAGAGGTCTGGGGTTCAAATCTCACTATCGATGAATTTGAATAATTACCCAGATCTTTGTACTCAACTTACAGTAAATCCTGTCCATTTCTAGGGTTGTAACCCTGTAAATCATGTTGTACTAATATCATCCAGATATTGGATATATGACAAAGTGTTTGATGAGACGTAATATTACATGAATAAATCTTGATAGGATCTACAGGCAGGGGATCTGCATAGTAGAAATTCTGAGTTGATAAAGTAGTATGGCCTTCAACAGTCATACTAGCTAACACTTGATCCAGAAAAGAAACTATTATTAAAAGATGCAGATTGAGTCAGATGCATATAAATCTAGTCCACTTGGAGGATCGGTAATACCAATTTGGCTTAGTAGCTAACTGGATTGGAAGAGTCTGCCTCGTAAAACATCTGAGATTATAGAATACAAAAAACTAGTAGAGAGCCAAGATAGAAACTGGGGTTGTACAAATATCTACAAGGGTCTAAGCTAAGTGAATTCATAAAATAGATATAGACTACTCTAGTAGATATACTTCGAGGTTAACTGGCTCTACGATACTTACAATGTGTTAGGTATAATGTATCCTGAGAGGACCTAAGCCATTCTAGATAAATAGATCTGTAACAAGATAGTTAGCTTAAGCAGTTAGGTGTTGTAGTGATATTAGGTTGAATCTGTATGGATTAATGAACAGAGTGTTTAAATAGGTAACTCACAGGCAGGTTACAGGTATAGCAGTATAGTGTAGAACTAATCGGATAGTCTACTCGCCTATGCAACAGACTACTTAAATTAGACAATAACTAAAGTTGTATGTGTGGCTTGTTGTACACTTTTCATATAATTATAAATAGTAAAGACTATTAATATATATCCCATATGCAATTCTAATAAAATTTCTTCAGCAATATAAGCCATCTTAATAACAAAAAAAAAAAAAACTATTTTAATATTTATTTTGCTATAAACAATTTAGTTTTTTTTTTTGTTATTATGACTACTTTCTTAGCTAATTAGATTTTATTAATTTGTTATTATAGAGTTATACATATAGTAATTTTATAGGATTTATAATTATATAATAAATATATAACAAGTCATATATACAATTTTAATTATTATTAACAATCTCTTTTTGCTGATCATTAAAACTAATACTAGAGCAAAAACTTTTTTATAAAACAAGTACTAAACTTAATGAAACTCAGTAAAATATTAGTTCTAAAGAAGTAATATATATAGTCTCATAAGATCTTTTAGACAATAAGTAGCAGAAAGCTGAAATAGACAATAGCTTGAATATTTTAGCTAAAAGTTGGCCTTACTAAGTATTAAAGTCAAAAAAGAGAAGCTTGAAGAAGCTAAAAGGGTAGAGATAAAAGAAGAAATATATAACAGTATTTGTACTAAGACAAATATTTTTATACTTATTTACTCCTACTTGGTTTTTGAATTCATCATTTCCTTTAATCTTTTGGATTTTTATTTTTTGTTGTTTATAGGAATTCAGCCTACTTTCAAAAAAGGATCAACAATGCCATATTCAAATTGGTGAACACTATGTATTTACAAATAATTTAATGATAAATAATAATATATATAATTAGGCAAACACAGTTAATAGCAAATTTAAATACTTTCTAGTATCAGAA
>CAJVPM010001635.1:0-11557 GCA_910592325.1 Scutellospora calospora | reverse complement strand
GAACTTTTGTTCTACTTATAAATAAAGTTTCTACTATGGCATTATTTTACAAAAAAAAAAAAAAAAAAAAAAAAAAAGTTTAAACTAAAAATAAAATTTTTTAGTATAATACTTAATAAAAGTCAAATAAATTTATACTTACTTATTTTTATTATAATTATTAAAAATATTAATAATTTTTTTGATTGTTTCAGATAATTTAATTTGAAGCTTCTCATTATAAAGTTCTTAAATATAATCTAAATAATCATAAATATAATATACTACTTTAAACTATATATTTCAATAAGTTATAACTAGTAATAGTATAAACTTTAGTAAAAAGTTTAATTACTAATTTAGTTTATACTATATTAGACAATTTATATAACAGAATCTATAAGTTTTAGTAAACACAAATATTTTTTTTATATTTGAAACTAATACTTTAATAATATTAGAGTAAAAAATTGATAAATACAGATTTATTAATATTATATAATTTCAAAAATAATATATAATTTTTGATATTAATTAAGTTAATAATATGAGTAAAATAAATATTATATTTTAATTGTTGTATAGTAGGACTTAAAGCTTTATAAAAATATTTTTTTATATAGGAAACTAAATCAGTAGTAATTAATTTTGAAAGAGAAAAAGAAATATTTTATTCAATTAAAAGCTATAAAATAAATCTCTAAGTATAAAGTAATTTACTTGCTACAAATAATTAACTAATATAAGTTTTGTTATTTTTTGATAAGAAAATAATATATTAACTGCATTATAGCTTCTAATATCTGTTATTTTATCAATAATTATATTAATAGGTTTGTTATTAAATATATAACTAAAGTTTCTAAATATTCATCAAAAATCTTTAGCAAATATAACTAATATAAAATATTAGTAGAAGAAATAAAACTACTCTCCTTGAATATATATTTAAAAATCTATGAAACTTGTTAAACTTTTCTATTAATATATTAGCCTTAATTTATACTATAACAAGATTACAAATAATTTTTTTTTTATCTGCTATAGCTAATAATTATTGAAAACATTATTAATAAGTTTTATTTGTAGATTTTAAATAAGCTTTATGATTTTTTATATAGCTATTGCTACTAATATATAAGATAACAAAAACTTTATTATTGTAATTAATTTTACAATTACATAAACAGCATATAAAAATTCTAGAAACTACAACAAAATCTTTTAAAAACTCTTGTGTATAACTAGAAGTAGTAATATTTTTGTTTGATTTTATTATTATGATTATTATTATTATTATTATTTTATTTTTTTTTTATTTTATTTATTTTTTATTTATTTTTTATTTATTTATTTATTTATTTATTTGTATTTAAAAAAATACTATATTTTCTCTCTTTTATGCATTTTTTATTTATAAAACTTGGTATAGTATATTGAAAAAATATAGATTAGTTCTAGATTAAAACTTATCTAAAAGTTTGGTTATATAGTAGTTCAAGTTTAACTAATCTATACAAATAAATTAAAATAATCTAAAAATCTAACTAAGAGATAATCTTAGCTTAGATAAGGCTTGAAAGAGAAGAAGATTAACTTAGTCTAATATTAGAATTATATAAGTAGATATTTAGATTCTTAAAGTTAAGTTTATAGATTATCTTGATCTTATTTATTAAAAGTCACAGTTTGGTAATAATTTAGTTATGATTTAGATATTATAAAGTTTTAAAGTTATTAGTAGATTAATTTAACAATTATAATATAGTATCAATTGTTTTATTAATTTAGAATATATAAATAAGTTTTGATATAAGAATTTAGGTACTTTTATGCTAACAAAAAAGATTTAGTAATAACAAAAAAATAATTTAAAACAGAATTCAATATGAAATTATTATAGAAACAAGATAAAAAGATTAATAATTTAATAAAATAATTTATAATAATTTAAAAAAAATTAGTTTTTTTAAATTATACTACTGGTATTTAATACTATACTGATTTTTACCAATTAAATTTTAAATCTGCAATATAATATAAAGATTAGATATAATATAAAAATTTATTTTTTAAAAAAAAAATACTAATAATTCAAAATTTTAATTATGAAACTATCTTTTAGATTTTAAGTAAAAAATTTTCTTATAAAATTTTATATATAAACTAAGTTTTGTTTAATTCTAATAATAGCTCTAGCCTTAACTCTAAAGTAAATAAAATTATTTTATTTTTTATTTACTTTTTATTTATTGTTTTTATATATTATACAAGATATAGTGTTGAATACCAATAGTATGATTTAGTAAAACTAAAAGAAATTTATTTAAAATAAACACTTCTTTTCAAGACTATTTAAGACTTAAAAGGTTTTACTTTATCAAACTCTAAAAATTGTTCTTTATTCAAGATAATTTGTACTGCTTATATATACTTTAATTATCTACAATAGACTAACAAGAATTCTTATTTTTCTAGTTATTCAAATTTTTTTTGTTTTTATTATTTTTTTTGTTATTTTTATTTTTCTTATTTTCTCTCAAATTTTGAAAATAGCAGAAATTCCAGGAATTCTGAGAATTTGTGATGTAATAATCTTTACTCTAAACTATTCTAGCCTTCAAGTTTTACTAAATAAGATATGATAACTAACTAAAAACAAAAATAATACTAAATACAAATTGAAAAAAAGTAATAATATATAAAAAAAAAAAAAAATAGTTTAGTTGATATTCTGAAACCTTTCACAATATTGAAAAGGTATGAACTAATTCTAGTATAAAACTTGATTAGAGGTTTAGTTATACTAGTGTTCAGGTCTAATAACTATAACTCAATAATACTATTAATCTTAACAATCAACTCTAAATAAAAAGCTAAAAGAGAATATAAAAGATTTAGTTTAGATTTTAGAAATTTTGTGAATTGTCTTAGTTTAGAGATAAGTGTTTCTTGTGCTTCTTGTCTTTTGATTCTAACTGTTTCTGTTAGTTCTTATATTTTTGATTCTTATCATGTGATAAATAACCTGATTTATTTTCTAAATAATTAACAATAATGTAGAATTTATCAATAAAACTCTAAGAGGTAATTGATTTATGATTTGACCTTATACTAATATATCATAAGAGCATGATTTATCAATAACAATGGTTTAACAATGAGGAAATAAGAACATAATACTTCTGCTCAAATTTTGAAGTATTAGACTTATAAACAACGAACTTATTAGAGTCTTGATTGAACTCTGCCAAAGTTTTCTGAACTTGAAAACTTTTAACTCTCCAAAGATATTTTTTATTGAGGGCAACTTTCGTTACTTTTATAGATAAATTTACATATGAAAAAAAACAGGTTAAAAAAAAATAAAATAAAATAAAAATACTATATTGTTCTTATTAACAAAATACTATCGAATTGTTCGTTTAATGTTATTTTGTTAATGATACTAATAATACTGTTTTAGTCTATTTTGTAGATCGATATTATTTTAAAAATCGGCACGATATCCTAAATAAGGAAAATAGTGATAATCGACAAAAACAGAAAAAACAGAAATCGGGAATAGTACCACATTTGACTGCGGTAACTCCGGGGCAGATTTGCCGTTTACAACAGATCAGATATTCAAAGGAAGATCCAAATTAAATCGAATAATTTATATAACATACTACAAACGCATTTTTATTGGTCAGATCACATGTATTCTGTCCAATTTTTATTGGTCAGATTACATGCATCCCCAAAAATTTGGAATAATTTGGAAAAATTTGGATCCAAATTTTTCCGGATCCCTGATCAGTACTAATAATCTGCCACCTAAACTAAAATATCACCTAACCCTAACACTAACCCTAACTTAGGCCAGGTAATTGATCATTATTTGCATCTTTTTTAGTTTTAGTGGGTTTATTTATTATATTGTGGTTAATAGTCGAGGGAGTCGGTCAAAATCCCGACAAACAGAATCCCGAAAAGGCCAAAATCCCGACAGATTAGCCCGCATTAGTGGTCGATAATAGTAAGAGATATCGTGATAATGAACAAATTGACATAATTTTTTCTACTATGCTTATCTCATTTTATGCACCGAATATTTTATAGACAATATTTATCTTGTTAAAATGGCCAATTAATTTTCTTTGTCAAAACATGTGTGTTTATATTAATTCTATCTTCGGCAAGAAATCTTTCTTACTATACCAATCAAATTCCTGATAATCTTCTGGCTTGCAATATTCAAGAAGCACTGCGTGACGTGTTAGAGATTAGAATAAGACAAGAATCAAGATGAAAAAAATATCAAGGAGATGAAGGAATTAATAGATAAATTGCAAAAAGAAATAGATGAATTGAAGGCTAAATGATTATACAATTATTAATATTAAATAAAATTTCTTGTTTTACTAGTCTAATTTAAAATTAGAAAATTCATATTTATATAAGCAAAACCAAATACATATTTAATTAGAACAATTTACAATTTTTTTTTTAAACCCTTTTTTAGGGAGCATTGTACAATTTATAATTTGAAATTTTGTTTCAATATATAATAGATATTTCACGGGCTGTTGTGAATATGATGGATTAGCCGTTGTAATACATGTGTTCATGACACACCGTGAAATATCTTCTATATCCCACAGTTCCTATGCCCGTAATATTTCTGATTATCTTAGTAGCTTTATAGATTACTTGCATAGCTATTCATATTGTATAATCATTGTCTTCATCAATTGAGTATTCTCATTACTGCATTACAGCACCATTAATTATATTCATGATTAATTTGTTTATTATAATTAAAACCATATTATCCAATATTTCCTTGATTAATAAAACTTTAACAATTTAATAGAATATAATTTATAATTGCAACGACAACCGGTACATATAAATGACTTTAAGTTCGGCAATTATTTTCAAATTAAGTCTTATTTTCTTAAAAATCCTTATGTTGTACTAGTAGCATCTATGTTACTAGTACTACTAATTGAGTAGTTAGATATTGTACTAGTTATAAATTTTTTGATAAAAAAGTTTCAAGAAAAACTTCGTAAAATCCTTAATTGAAATATGTAAATATAATTTTGAACAACTTTAGTTTAATAACTCCCGAGTATGGTTTATTAAAATATTGTTCATATTAGTTAACCTAATAATTTCTCATAATTACAACCAACTTATCCATCCGACCCACATAATACCGAGAACCACAGGATCAGTTGCCAAATCAATCAAACATTCAACTTGTTCTTTTACGTTACTACATTTTTGAGGTACACAAGCTCTAATATTATGTTCAGAATCTCCCTTAGCAATTTTTTGAATGCTGTTAATAAATCCTTTCTTCGAATGTCCAAATACTAACTCTTCGCAAACAAGATCTGTTTAATAAAATATATGATAAATTAAGAATTTAAAATAGTAACAATTTACTGTTTTTAAAAACACTTACAAGCAGGGTTTTCGCCCTCGAGTTTGCGTCTAGCAATATCTAATTTATGGCGTGGATACCATTCTGATGATTGAGAACTTTCATCAATTTCATTACTTCCTTCGTTTTCTAAAGTGTGAGTTTATATTATTATGTCAGGTAAAGTATGTTTGAGAAGTTTACGTATATATAATAATATTTAAAATTTTACTTTGTTGCCGTGCTTGACTTCTTGCTCTGGTTTGCCAATCCAATAATGGCTCTTTAACAAAAATTTCCATCGCATTAAGTAATATATCTTTGTGTGCTTGCATAGCTAAAATCATTTTTTTATACATAAAATTTAAAATTATAAATAAATAGGATCTCAATAAATAATATTATAATTTATGCTAGACTTACTTTGCATTATTTTTGTCATTGGATATTCTAATAAACCTTGCGAACCAAGTGGCTCCATTAGACTTTCAAATTGCTTAGTAAGTCGGAATGGTATCAATTCTGGAACTCCAAGTGTCTCAGTTGCTGAGCCAAAAGCATGACCGAAATCAATGGAAATTAATGATCCTCTAAACAAATATATATATATAATATTTAGAATCAATTTGTACAATAAATTTTTTAAAGTTTAATAGATTACTTGGTAAGATCAATCAGATAATTTTCCAAGTGACGATCACCAATTCCTGAATTAAAATAAAGTTGTCTCAGTTTATATAATATAAAATACGTTGACGTAATAGAAAGTTCTAAACCAACCAATTAAGTAACCACAGATATTAATTGCGGCTAGATTTTTAACAAATTCATTACGAATTGCTAAATGAACTTCAGGAGATGCGGCAAGCTTATATAATGCTGTTTTTAAAAGGTTTCTATCAACCATGCTATGTAAAGTTGCCAGGTGCTGAATAATCTCATCACGGGAAAGTGCCATGACATTAGGATACCCTAAACGAAAACATAAATACAAACATAAACAATAATTATATATATATACATAATTCATTTTGACATTCGTGTATTTACCTTTATGTTCATTCACCCAAGTATCATGCTCTTGTTGAGAATTTCCAATGGATGAAACATTAGAAAGTTCTTTCTCAATAAATGACCGTAGTGGTTTAGTATGATTTATCCATTCAATTATACCTAAACTACCAGTGATAGGAACAATCTTAATGTGTAGGTTATAATTATCGTTAATTTCGTTAATTTCATAATAAGACGGCGAAATACATTACAAATTATAAGATTTAATATAATCAAACCTTATATGTAATTAATTCAATTTTACGCTGAGAACAGAAATAATCCTTGCGCATTAGCTCATTCATAACTGTGAATAATTGCTGAACTCTTTGATCTAATCGTAAATCTTCTCCTCCCTATTAATGTTATTTAGTAAATATTTTTATAAAACCAAAAGCTTAAAACAGTTGCATGAAACCTACTTTTACAAGGAAAGGGTATTCTTTGCCATCTGTACCCACTATAGTAATTTTTTTGGGCTTCCTTAAAGACATTAGAATCAAAACTTTTTGATCAAAATAGGCGATTTTTACATGTCGACTAGGATCTGGAATGCCTAATCCATCATATTGACCGGGTATTTCAATTTCCTGAATTAAAAAAAAAAAAAAAAACAGAGATTAAATATTTAAATACAAAGTATGTTTTTTATATAAAAAATATATAATACTTCGTCATAATTTGAAGATGAAAAATCGGCAAGCCATTGAGAATACGATTTAAGTAAATTTGCAACAGACGATGGTTTCTTGTCACCACCACGCTTTATATTTTTAATGTAATAATCCCAAACTTTTGCTCGGAATTCTATTTGATTAAATCTTGCTAATTTAGACCCGTCAATCCCTGAAAGTCAAAGATATTAGCTAACAACCCATAATTCAGTATCAATAAATTAGTCATGAACTTTAAATTACCGCAGATGCTAAACAAGTTATTTGCATGCCGGTTTGCAAATTGCTTAGGTAAGAAAAAGTTAAGGATTAAGGTCAATTCAGCTTCAATAGAATTACCAATATTTTAAAAATATTAAAGGATATCAAAATTCCCAAAACGAGTATTCTGAGCATCCAAAAGAAAAGACTTCATTCTTTGAAAAGACTCTTTAATTTCTTCATACTGATCAGTTTCTTTAGTCTTTAATTTGATTAAAGACTTTTATAAGAGAAAAAAAAAAAATTATAAATTATTTTAAATTAAAGATTTGATTATTATTTTATAAATTATATTCTTAAATCCTACATAAATTGATTTAATCCAATTTTCAAAATGAATTTCTGAATCAACAAGCCTTTGTAACTCTGCAATAAGAGTATCAGTCATTTCGCACTTTATTATTTGCTTAAGTTTTTGAACTCTTGACTTGCTAATCTCTGACTCTTCAGATTTTTCGTCAAAATTGTAATGTTCGCTACTAATTTTTAATGGATAGTATAGACTTTTTGGGTATTGCTCTGCAAGCTGTTTACATAACGAAAAATAATAATAATTAATTAATGTTTCAAACAATTTGATAAGAAAAATATATTAGAAATTTACATTAAGCAATATTGGAAAAACACATTCTGCAATGGGTTTGTCCAATATGGCAACAATTTGAGGAATCCAACGGATAAATTTCCACACAGGGCCAAATGATGATACCTATAAAATATATTGTAAATTAATTTAATTGCCATAAAACCTATCTTTTATAAATTCATTAATAGATACCATTTGTTTAAAAGTTGATTGTGTATTATCGTATATACTAATTATCTGAAGCAATCTAGGAAATAATTCCGATGCTTCCTTTGAACAAATTTCCATTGCCCTTAAAACATATTGAACAACTGTAGAGGCAAACGAGCCACTATCAAAAGAAATCTATATGTATTTGAATAATGTTAAAAGAAAGAAATATAAATATAAAGAAGAAAATATATATTATAGACCTACCGTTTTTTGATTCTCATCGGCTGATTCCAAATTCCGTAAGTAATAATCACAGAATTTTGCAAATTTAACATAAATTTTTGCTCGTTTCAAAGGCTAAAATAAATAGAAATAGGAAAAAAAAATAAAGTAAACCAATAAATATATAATTTGTAAAAAGCTTAAGAATCTCTCATACCCTGAGGTGTAAAGCAGCTTGTGCAGCCGCTCCTTTTAAAAGATTATAACCATCATGCATAAACCTTGTTTTATTATTTTGAATAGAACGCGATATATCCCAATTTTCTTCATTATCAAGAATAGCTGCCAATGTAATATATGTTTCACTTTCTGTAACATGATTTTTTATATTTGTTTCTATATCCGATATCTAAATACATATTTAATGAACATTAAAACCAAACAATTTGATAAATTAATTACTGTAAATGGAAAATCAATTCAATACCTGAACTTTTTTAAACTCATCAGTCATCGCCAGTAATATATTTAGTTTATTTTTAACACTAACGGTGGTCAAAGCCTCTTGAAGATTGAGCTTCAACTGATAATAAGTCAATTCATTTTGATCATCAAGTTTAAATTGCCTTGTTTTGTTGAGACAAACACGGGCAACTTCAAAATTGCCTTGAACTCTTGCTGCTGAAGCCATTTTAAGTAAGCCATCTCGCTCTAGTGAGCTCTTAATATCAATGAACTATGCAAATAATAACTTATAAATGAAAGCACTAATACAAAAATAAATGCAAAAAAAAAACTTCACATACGTGCTTGTCTCCTTGCAGCAATTTGTTCATAGCGTCAAGAAGTGAGTGGCGATTTGTTATAATGTCATCCCAACTATTGCTAGGGTCTAGCCGTTTTGAAGGATACCTATTTAAAATAAATACCTTCATTATATGAAATTATTTTAATAAATCTAATAAATCGATAATTGAATACCTATTTTTCCATTGACTAATAAGTTTTTCATATATTTCTGATTTCTCGGATGATTGAGAAAAATTCAAATACTCTTCCATTTCAACAACCTTTTAGTAATTAAACTGAATTAGATATTTTTCTAATGTTCCTACCGCGAAACGAGGAATGATTCATACCTCTTGTAGTGAAGTCAATTTACTTAGTCTTGTGCTAGATGCCAACGGATGTAAAGTAGACCAGGCAAACAAGAAACTATCATACGCCTTTCTAATGTAATAAAATGCTTGCTCTGTATCACCACGTGCTATACATGTTAACGCGAGCTCTAAACAACAATAACAAATCAATAACAAGTATTGAACAGAAATCATTTCAGTAAATAAGTAATGTTAACACCTACCAATCGGATATTGTGCAGTTAAGAAAGATTTACGTTCTGAATCAGACAAGGCACGATCAACGAAATCAAAAAACATGTCACGATGGATAACATCATTATCACCATGCGCTAGTTTGAACAAACTATGCATAAAGTATTGAAGATACGGGTACTAAATAATTACATAGTTAATTATCTATATTTCATAAATCAAGCAAATACTTTATAATTTATGCACCTGATAATCTTGGTCCCAAAGCTTATCTAAATCATTATCTATATCGACACACACTGTTTCGGCCAAGTCATCCCATTTTGATAATTTTTCAAAACATTCAAATCTGCCTTCTTCCCAAACAGTAATCTGTAAAGAAAACACGCACAAACATAAGAAAATCATAAAATTATTATATTGATAATTTTTTAAATACAAACTTCAGCATCATCAGCATCTTCGACAGTGCTTAATGCTTGCAAATAGAATTGACAAGCTGAAGCGTAATCGCCTATTAATTCAGCATTAAGAGCATCTATTCAAAAAAAAAAAAAAAAAAAAAGATATAAGAAAAATATTTTGTAAAAACAAAATATCCAAATATACTTACCTTTGGTATATTGATTGTGAGCAATATAATTTTCATGAATGCTCTTATAAACATCATTACTATCAATCGATTTATAAAGATGTGCTAACTCAATCCATGGTTGCTTACTCTCGGCGACTAGGCCAGTGTTTGAAGTACGTTTTCTTTTTGACTCTATAATCAAGGTTAAACTCGTTAAGTTGTAAAACTATGAAAGTTGGATGCAAGAAATTATGCTAACCTCTTTGTTTAGGAATCTGTATCAAATATTGCTCAATTAATCTTATACCCATTGATTCTGTAGAACTAATTTCACTGGCTTTCCGTATGGACAATGGGTCTAATTTTATATCTGGGATTTCGTAACATATTCTTAGACAACTGCTAATTAAAGGTGGAAAATATGATGTTGTTGCGTTGAAAATTGATTGGATATGTTGAGACATCGAATTTGTATAAGAATTTTGTTTATTAACGTCCTAAGAGTAAAATTAATATAGTATTAATAAATATTATTTTTAAAAATATTTCCATATTGACTTGAAAAATCAATAATATTTTTTATATACCATGATTGTATTGTCACCAGTAATATCATAAATGGAAACAAATAATGTGGAAAATAAAATTCGAGAAATATCCAAGTCTCTATGAGCCAATGCTTGTAATGGGCCAATAATGTCACTACATTTAATTTCAATATCAGGAAGTTCTCCTGTAAAAAAAATAATAATTAATTAAATTAATAAAAAGTATATTTTTCCGAAATTATATAAAATGAAATATAAAACGAACCAACTCTATATTGACGCAACATAGAAACTTGTTTAGAAACAGTTTCAGGTTTCATAGAATTAAATATTTCATTTCTTTTTTTCTTTGTATAAGCCAAATTTTTATAATAATCTTTCTGAGTTCCTGAATATGTTGGAAAATGCAGTCTTCGAAGTTTCTGATATTGCGAACCTTCCGTCGTCCTTATGAACACAATTTAAAAAATTGATATAGTTAAACAAATTTAATCGGTTTTTTTGGATTTCTAGGAGTTTGTATTGCTCCGAGATTGAGACGCTCTTTTTACAATATTCATGCTTTTTATTACTTGAGGGATCAAAGAAAAGTATAAACTATAAAAAACCTCTATTTGATCAGCCGTTGCCTCAATCTAAATTTGATGATAATTATGATAATATCGACACATCATGGCGAGTGAACAATACTATGACACCCCTTTTCGTTGATACTCAAATAAGTAAACCAAAGGTATTTATAAATGAATTTATATTA